>CAEFZX010031388.1:0-64818 GCA_903066825.1 Alfaro cultratus | reverse complement strand
ATTTTTTATTTTTATTTATTTATTTTTTTGTACAGTTTTGGCTTATTTACTGCTCTGTTATTTTTTTCACCAAATTGACTTTTTTGAGTCTAAATACTCCCGTTAACGAAAATCAACTAGTTGACGAAAGTAGTTGACAATTTTTTCATCAACTGATTAATCACAATTAATCTGATTAATTGTTTCAGCCCTAATCTGAAATCGAGCCACAGTTTAGACCTTTCACTGTGGCACAATATTTATTTTAGGTAAAAAATGATCAGGAACTGAGCAATATTTTAAAATGTGAAGCTATTATGCTAAAAATGTTTAAAATGTTAGCTTTGTGTGTTTTTTTCCTTGGCGTTTTTATGTAAGATATGCTTAACGGATAACAATAATAGTTTCAGGAAGATTAATTTTTATTTTATTTTATTTTTTTATCAATAGGTTAAAAATATGTTAGCATCCAAATAAAAAAAATCTATTAACCTAAGAAATTGCAAAAAAAAAAAAAAGGTTTTAGTTTAAGTTAAAAATTTAAGCAGTTTTGGTAAACAATCCAACATATACTTGGCTAGATGTTTGCCTACATTTATGTATAAAAACACTTTTTCAGATTTTTGATTCATTTACTTCCATTTTACAATTATGCAGCCCCAATAAATCACTGGCTGTAAAGTAAACATTACCTTTTATGCTAGTTAGCAGAAATCTGAGTGTTTTCCCCCACTTGGTAACTTATGCACCACTTCCACTTTCTAAATATCACCAACATCTAATTTTAACTTGTAATTTCTCAGCAACAAATGAGACTATGTGCTCTGTTGCTAATGCTAATTAGCTGCTAAGCTAATGCGGCATTTAGTTATTTGGAAAATGGTTTGGAAAAGAAAATATGACTCTTTTCACATAATACCTGTTATTTGATCTTGAAGATAATAAATCCTTTAACTCTGACTAACCTTTTACACAAATATTACAGAGTTAAATGTGTTTAAGTATAGAAAGGGAATGATGACAAAGATTTTATGAGGTTGAGTTTAATTACTATCCACTAACAGTGGAGCCGTGGATGGATGTTGCCATTGCATTAATTATAGAGAAGAAATTCTTCTTAATAAATTGATGTTATATAGCATTGGACAGAAGATGGAGTAACTGTGACTCTGCTACAGAACAACAGAAACAATCCAGCTAATTTGTTTAGATTACCAGAGATCCTGTAAACCAGAAATCAATAATGCTTCTTACTGTATTCCAGTTTAGCTTTAAATCTGTTATCGCTCCAGCAGCTGTGTTTTTCCAGCGCTCCATCCTTAGGCTAATTATGTTGATACAGCCATCAGGTCCTAATGAAAGGGTCTAAATGATGGTGTAGCTGGAGGCAGTGGCAGACCTTTAATCTGCCCTGATCAGGCATTACGAGCCCCTAATACGAGAATAAATCTGCCTGTGAGTCTTCAGGCTTAATCAATAGTACATTAAGCCGTGATGAGGACACGACCGGTCATAATACGAGGGCTACACCTCTAACCAGCTACTTTCTAATATAAATCCAAGCAGTCTCAAATGGAAAGTATGTTGTTTTGGTTTTTAGGAATTGAGACTGTTTTTACCCCTGATAGTCTGGTAGATTTGGTTTAAGACTAAAATAGCAACATTTGCTACATTTTCTGCTGCTGCTGTTCATTTTCACACTTCCAATTATGTCAAACAATCCAGTGTTCCTCTCCTCACCTGTGGTGGCGCTGCATCAAGAACCACTGAAGGAAATGACATGAAAACCTCTGAAGACACTGAGCTCAACTTCCTTCTTCACAAAATGGAAAGAAATTGTCATACAGATTTTAGTGGTTGTAGCATTTCTATTTTGTCTTTGGTAAAAGACCATTGACCATTTATCCAGTTAGCATTAGACTCTTGCATTTGGTTGTATTTACCCACAATACCTTGCTAATTTTGGAGCGGTTTCCAGTCCACTTGGCATTCACATATTCATTTGAACCGCACCAGAGTTCACTTCAACCGACCCCAGACAGAGACTTGTAGAGGGACCAGAGTTCACTTATTTAGAGTTTGATTACTGATTCACATCTCCACAAACGAGCCGGGCTTTCTAGGCAAACCTACTGGAGTTGGATTAAAGCAGACTAAACCGTAGAGATGCGATTCGATTCCAATTTTTAGGGTCAAGATTCAACTTAGGAACAACTTTTATTTCAGAAATCCATTCTCCTAATCAGAAGGTTTAAAGATTTTGTTTAAATTATGTGACTGACAAGAGAAAAAGTGTAAATAAAGAGAACATTTATTTAAAAATGTGTACATACTTGACAAGAATAGGTTTGTGCATAAAATTCTGTAACTTACCAGTATTAGGTTAGCTTAGGTTTAGCTGCCTGGCTTTTTCTTAAATAAAAAAAATATCAAAGAGTTATTCAAGATACATGGCGTGGCCTACGCTTAATGAAATATCCAAAGATGCACAACTTAATCACATTAAAATCAGCTTTTGAGCCTTTAGAATCTATTCAGGACTAGCAACTGGAATTTTTTTCTGCTAAACTTGCTGGAGCTCTGCTGGGGTTGCTAGGTAACGGGTGGAATTCCGCTGGGGTTGCTAGGTAACGGCCTGGTTTCTCTGGGGTTACTAGGTGAAGGTAGTTCACCTAGTTACTAGGTGAACTACCTAGTAGTTCACCTAGTGATTTTTATAATGACAAGTAGTAGTTCACAAGGTGAACTACCTAGTAGTTCACCTTGTGATTTTGTGATCACAAGTCAGTGATCACAAAATCACTGACTTGTGATTTTATATTCTGAAAGTGTTTGAAACGTCTCATTTTACAGACAGAAACACTTTTAACTTATTACCTAAAAAACGCCTGGCTGTTTTTTTTAAACGCTTCTGATGTTTTTAGAAGAAAAATAATAAATCATGCAAATGGAAATGATTGATTCTGTTTTCATTTATCATGTGATTAATTGACTTATTGCTTATTTTGACTGTGCTTAAACCTTTGGTTCTCAAACGTCTGGCTCCAACAGGAGAACAATAATCCTTCTTTCATTTCCGGGAAACAAAGACGACTGGCTGTTATTTATTTATCTGTAGGTCTGATTTGTGCGCCGGGCCATAAGTGGTCCGGGTGAGAGCCGGTGCTTGTGGCAACTTCAAAGTTGTGGCGTCCTTTCATGTGTCTCCGAGGCGACAGGTTTAACACAATGGGAGGCTTCAAAGTGCCGTTGCAGAGACCACAGAGTGGAGGTCATTCTGCCTTATGCTTTGCAACATAAATAAGATTTTATTTTGCCTTTGAACATTTGCCAGAAGAGGGTCGTCTGGTTTAGTTTTTGTGCTTCTGATTGGCTGGTGTGTGATGAAGGTGAGGTTGGACTCGGGGTTAAACGCTTACCTGACTTCACTGTTGACTCATCAGAGCTGAAGGTCTTACCTGCGTCATGTTTCTGTTTTTAGCTGCTGGATCAGGAGAAATGTCGTTCATCAAATTGATTTATTATCAGTTTTTAAGGCAAACAACAAAACATGGAAGTGTTTCTCCTTAATCTTCAGTAGATGATTATGAAACATTACTAAATGGATAAATAGAACAGAATGGATAAATTACTCTTTGTAACATTCCTGCAGCAGCTGAAACCAATCTGTCCTGGACCAGTTTCATCCATAATACTCTTCATTTTCCACATTTTGTCAACCACACTTTTTCCTTCCACTCAACTTTCCATTCATGTGCTTTAATACTCTGGACAGTACTCTGGCTCTCTGCAAAAACATAAAATCTCACCAAGTATTTTTGGTCTGGTTTTTAGTGCAAAAAGTAACTTTTCAGTAAGTTATAGAAGCTGGTTTAAAATCAGTAATATCTTAATTTTGGTAAAATTAGTTTGGCTGGAGGATTATTTAATTGAAAACATGAAAAAAATGACATAACTGAAATAATCCACCACTAATAAATTGGATTAATGGTGAAGTATTATTGACAAAACAAGCTGCTAAAACTTACTGGAAAGTTTCTTGTAAGTTAATTTTTTTATACCAAGTGAACAAAGATGTCCGTCCGTCCGTCCGTCCGTCCGTCCGTCCATCCATCCATCCATCCATCCATCCATCCATCCATCCATCCATCCATCATGTCAGTATATAAACCTGTGAGTGCAGCAGCAGTCGGTGTTGTCTGGCCTGCAGCCTGTTCTCTACTGTGGCCTCCAGCCAGTCAGTGATCTCCGTTCAGTCAGCGCTCTGGTGAACAGCGTTCGCTGTGAGAGGCCCACCGGCCGGCCGGCCGGCGGCAGCTGATGCCACGTTCCAGCAGCCTGATACCAGCTCCGCTCCACTGGTGCCGCTCCGCCGTCCGGGCCGCAGCTGGGAAAAACACACAGCTCGCTTACACACTAGTGCTGTCGGGAATACAAAGAGAGGCAGAGCGGCAACCAGAGGGGCTTTTATTACGAATTAAATGTTTAAACTGACTAATTATGTAGTTAGAAGGCCATGGGAACATCAAACAAGCAACAGACATTAAACTTTCTCTAATGCAATCATCAAATATTGGAATGAAGACCAGAATTAATCAATGACAGAGTTGGGTAGTAACTAGTTACATTTACTTGAGTAACTTTTTTAAATTACTTTTTGGAGTATGTACTTTTTACTTTTGAGTAATTTTATTATGAAGTATTTCTACTCTTGCTTGAGTAAAATTTCTGGATTTTCTACCCACTGAATGAAAAACAAACATGTTTTAACTAAAAATTCACCAAACACAGACACACACCTGCAGCTTTTGTCAAAGTTTCCAAAGTTTTTGTATTGAAAGAAACTAATTTAGAAACAATTACTTTACCTGATTTTGTCTTTTTTTTTTAACTTATATAAATTATTGTCATGTTGGCCTCTAAGTTACCAAAATTTCTACTAAACTTTATATTTTGGTCCATCTGATGATGTAATTTAAATGATTGGTAATTTGATCAGTTACTCAGTACTCGAGTTGACGTTTTACCAAATACATTTTTACTATTTTGGGAAAATAAACTCACGTTTTTGATAAAAAGTTTTTGCGTTAGGATGAATCTGTTTTCCAGCCGTATAACTGCAATGGAAACACGCTCTTCCAATCATACCAGTCATGTGATCAACAACTGGATGTTACTACTGGCAAAAACAGCAAAGAAGACAGCAGGAAGTAGTGGGAGGATGATGGTTTGTTTTTGTTTAGTTTTTTTTTCAGACTGGCTCACAGACGTAAAAAATTGTTTCATTTGAACGTATTGAATCCGTTACTCTTTATAGACTTTATAGACTGAATAGAAGCTGAAGAGTCTATAATTATACTCCGTATAATTCTGGTGGCTGAATTATACGGATATATCTCATGTAACTGTTTACATCCCCAACATGATTTTTAATGGATTATCGCGAGAACAAACTTAATCATGTGTGATTTTAGCTTGATTTAAATTCATAGCAGAAACGTCGGAAGTGTTTTGTATCGACATTAGCAGAATATTGACGAACATTTACACAGATTCTGACTGATATCTCACAGCCTCACTTAACTTTAGTTTATAACAACAAAGACTCAGAAAGGTGACTCAGTTGGTGTGAAACGGTTCCAGCTGGAGTTTCTCCGTTCATCACTGACTAAAATGTCTTCCAGCGAGCCGTCTTTCCGTTCAGTCCGGTTATCGTGATGACTTGTAACGGCCAGATTCTCAGGCTCATGAAGCTTCTGGAAGACAAATCGTGACTGAAGTTGGCGATCTCTCACATTAATCACAGATTTCCTCTGAGGAACGGGCGCCCACAGCTCCGGGTGTGTGTGTGTGTGTGGGGGGTCTGGGGGGAGAGAAAAAAAACACGAAGTGCCGGCGTAAATAATCCCGAGTCTCGGCTGCTTTTCTCACACGGACTCGTAGCTTTGTGGCCTTCACGGCTGCAGCGAAGCGTGGCTGAACGTGATGCTTGTGATTTCCTGCGGGCTGCAGCTGATGTGGCAGACTGGCAGGTTTCCCCTCTTCACGCGTGACTCAGCCCTCAGATAATTACAGACAATGTGCTGCTGTCTGGCAGACGGGGCCGGTTCCTCCAGGGCCGACCGAAACATTTCTGGGGCCCTAAGAAGATTTACATTTGGAGCCCCCCCATACCAACATATCAACACCAGACACATCATCATTTTATTTACTTATTTATTTCAAACGGGTTTTTCAGAACAAAAATGCAAGTAACTAGTAAGACGAGACAAAACATGTGCACACATAATCAAGAATAAAATAATTAATTTACCGTTACTTTTCTGTTTGAAAAGTATCAGGATGAACACTTTTTTAATCCTTCTCCTTATCTCAGTTTAATTAAATGTATAACTTACCGACTCAATAATTATAAAAAAAATTGTAATTAACCCTCTCAGGCTCAAATTAAGTTCTAGTTGCAGGAAAAATCTGATATTTGGAGAAATTGCAAATCTGCAACATCTGCCTGGAGAGGGTTAAAACCATGTTATAGTATTCATATGCCTGTTCAATATACTGTGCAAAAGAACCAACAAATATAAGAATAAAGTAATAAAAATATCCAAATGAAGTCATAATATTACAAGAATAGTCAAAATATTAGATAATAATATCATAATATCAGAATGAAGACAAAACATTGCGAGGATAAATTATAATTTTACGAGAATACAGTCAAAGTACTGAGAATAGTCAAAATATGAGAAAAAAGTCAATAATAATATCAGAATAAAGTCAAAATACGAGAAAAAATTTGTTATAATATCAGCATATATTTGCAATTTTGAGTTTATTCTCATAAAACTATGAGTATTCTTGTAATTTTGTGACTTTATTCTCATATAATGTTCTGTTTTTATTCTCTTATGGTCCTACCACTCCGATGTACTTGGTTTTGTCGGGGCCCTAATCAGTCACTTAACTCGTATTGCCTTGGGCCGGCCCTGGGTTCCTCAGGTACGTTTGTTGACGAAAGCCTTTCTGGTACATTGAAGCGATTCATTAACTGCGGATGTCTTGGCCTCGTTCGATTTCTCTGAGGTCGATTCTAGGAAAGATCCAAACCAAATCAAGAAGTTATCTCAGTGAGGGCTTTTCATCTGCGCTCCGGTTTCAGTTCAGGCCGGCCGTTTTTCTGCTGTTATTCCTGCTGTCAGATAATGAGTCGCTGTAATATTACAGCAATATTAAAAGCGTCACATCAAAGTCTGGGTCCCTTGACATTTGTTTTTATGTTATGTTTGCGTTTGTCGATGCAAATGGAATGAAATTTATACACATTTTTGATTAGTTTTGAGTGCAAATGTCTCAGAATACTTGAAATAAGACAAAACATTTTCCTTCCTATTCACATGTTGTGTTGGTTCGATACATAAAATCCCAATAAAATGTGATATAAACACACCAGTAGGGCTTTCTAAGTCTTGTTCCAACACATACTCTTAAATATGTAAAATATGTGATTTTTAATAGGTGTGGTGTAGCGGTGCTGTAGTTTTGCTGTTTGAAGCAGCAGGATCTCCAGTCTGTGGATAAAACATCCGTTTGGTTGGTTCCCATTTTCACTCGAGTTTTTGTTAAAGTTAAAGAAACTTATTTGAAAAAAAATATTTTCCTGATTTTGTTATTTTTTTGTTACTTATATGAATTATTGTAATTTTGGTTCTTAAAATACCAAAATTTCCACTAAAGTTTATATTTTGATCTGCATGATGATGTAATTTTTAAATACTAGATTATTGATAATTTGATCAGTTACTCAGTACTTGAGGAGACTTTTTTTTTTTTTTTTTTTTACCAAATATGTTTTTACTCTTACTTAAATAATTTCTAGGATAGATACTTTTTACTTTTCCTTGAGTACATTTTTTGTGTACCTTTTGTGTCTTTTCAGTAACAAGAACAGGATTTTGTTCAGTTTTGTTTTATTTTTATAAGACACTGCATGTTTTTAGTATCTATCATTAATAAATTGCATTAAATTATAAGAGTTCCACCTTACATTTTCTGTTTTAAGATTTTAATTGTATTTTTGTTTTTACTGGCCTGCCATCAGGGAAACGTCAAATTTAGAATAATCCGTAGTAGTAACTGAGGACCGCCCAAAATTCTTCTGCGGGCCACAAATGGCCCCCGGGCTGTACTTTGGACACCCTTGAGTTTTTCTTTAGCCTCTTTATTTGCTTTCTCTTAGCGGAGGTGGACTCCACACAAAAAGACAAACCTTATTTCTGTTTCCTTTAATATCTCCAAGTCAACTCTTGCCCCGAGGTTGTGAACTACTAGAACCGAGCTTCGCCCATGACCCAGTTCTTTTTTTTAACAAACTACTGAACCATATGAATCCAGCAGCTCTACATATTGGTGTTGCAAAAATTCCCTTGAAGGAAAGAAAAGGTTAGAGAGGGATTTTGGTGCTTCAAGCGGTCAGTATCTGCATGCTCCTGCAAAAATAAATAATAAAAAAAGAAAACTGCTTAAATGTCAACAGGCATGACCTTCCTGAGATCAGCTAAGTTACCAACATTTTATTTTTAGATTTGCTGGAAAGCAGCTGAAGATTCTGTGCTTTCAAGCAGGCAACAGAAGATTTGTTTCCAGCGTCATTCAAAGCTATATTGGAGTTGTAGAAACATCTGCAGTTATCTGGAGCGCGTTAGGATTCGTAGTTATGTAGAAAAATATAGATTTTCTTCTTATTTTTATATTTCTACTGTGAACATGCATGAGATTAGACTAAGAGGTTAAAGGTGGTGGGGAATACTAACTAAAAAGTAAGTTGGCTAACCCATCTCACTAATCATAAACATTAGCTATGCCAAAGCTAAAGCATACACCAACAGAGTATTTACCAGATTCTAATGCTAAAGCACTAATTGTAAACATTAGTTGTGCTAATGATAACATGGTACACCAACATGGTATTTTGTGATTAGTTATGGTAAAGCACTATACTAATGTTGTATTTAGCAGAAGCTAGTGCTAAATTCCTAATCATAAGCATTAATTATGCTAATGCTAGGGCAGTATACCAACATGGTATTTAGCTTAAGCTAATTATAAAATGTTATACAAACATGGTATTTAGTAGAAGTAATGCTAAAGTAGTATACCAACACGGTATTTAGCGCATGCCAAGCCCTAATAATAATCATGCTAATGCTAAGGCAGTAACATAGTATTTAGCTGAAGCTAATGTTAAAGCGCTAACTTTCTATTGTTTGTGTTTTATTTTGTTCCTGTATAAATCTATTGTTGAGGAAAAAATAGAGATAATGATATTATATGATGAGAGGAAACTGAACTTCTGCGTTAAGTTTTCACCACCTTCAAAATAAATAATGAATATAAACGGCTAACTAACAATTCTGATCAGTCGTTAAGCTAAACGTCAACATATGTTGAACTGTATTCAACTGAAAGTTTACAAAAAACCCAAGTAAATTAGCACTTTTGAATTTATCTGGAAAAAATAATTTAGAGGAAGCAAATAGCTAAATGTTTTCAAAGTTAGGAAAAGGGCTAAATGAAAAATTAGCGCAGATGTTAGCACATTAACAGAATTGTGTCTAAGCAGTTATAAATGATGTCTTTTCTGAAGTGTTACGTTTGGAAATCTTTTTTTAAAAAGTCCAAATCAAAACCTAAACCAGTCATACAACAACCCTCCCTTCGAAAAGCATGTAAATGCTTTTGTTTTTGTTCATTACCGTCCAATCAATGGTTGTTAAAACGTCACTCCCTTCCTCTGGAAGACAGAGGGGCACACACAGCACTCAGCTGACCACAGCTCACATGGCTTCTGATCGATATCTTCCCCTGTTGCCTCTCATTTCCACTCCCATCTGCCTGTTTCTGCCAGAACGAGCCGCAGCTATCCAGAGATATCATGTGAGATCGTAAGTGAGCCTTTTAGCGCCCACAGAGGGAGATTTACTGCTGTGTTTGTGGCACTTTAAAGAGGGTTGTAATAAAAGCTCGTAAAGGAAGGAAGGCTCTCATGAAAGAGGTTTCACCAGGGACATTAATAGTCTATTAAAAGCTCAATCAAAAGATCAAAATGGTGACAAATGAGATTCTGATGATGTAGATGGTTCAGTTTGATCAAAATATCGCAGTAAAGATGATGATGAAGGATCCTTTGCTGCAAAAACCACCTAAATTTACTGATAAATGCTAATGCTAATGAGCGGTAGCTGGGTTGCCAGGCTTGTTTGACCATCCACCTTTTTTACACATTTAATCCTTCGAAAATTGTGGAGTTAGAGTCGCCAGCAAATGTAGAATCAAAAAGCTATTACTTTAAAAAAAAAAAATAAATAAATAAATAAATATATATATATATATATATATATATATATATATATAAATAAATGTTAAAAAATAATTGAACAAAATATATAAATACTAATATTCAATTATTAAAATTAATATTTTATCAAAATAATTGTTTTATAAATATTCTATAAGTGAGCATCAGTCATGGTTCAATCAATACTGAGGCTTTGCTCCCTTATATAGTAACGTAGCCATAATTTGATGTCCATGTAGCCTTGCAGAAATGTTTCTGCTGAGCATCTTATCGGCCCAACTTGAATACAAGTCCTGATAAAATCACAGTACATGCTGTCAGAATGGCTCCTATGGGGAATCGGCCTTTATTGTCATCCCCATCCAAGTTATTGTCTTCTAGTTAACAAAAAGCCTCAAACGTTATACAGCAGAATATGAATCAGTTTCTGTCTTTTGGGGTTTATTTTCCTTATTGTCATCCATAAAGGTCAGATTTTAGCCAGCTTTGTTTTATTAGCAAACTTTTTTGCTATATTTTACAAAAAAGTTTGCTATATTTATTTTACAAAGTTGTAAAAAAGTTGTAAAAAAGTTATTTTTTTTACAACTTTTAAAAAACAACTTTTTTAGTTATTTTGTAACGCTAAAAGTGCAACTTTTTTAGTTGTTTATTATTATAATATGTTATAAGAGAGTTATTATTATAGGCCTTTGCAGTGCTTTCACTGCGCGACTCTAATAGCAAACAAAATGAAAGAGCAAAAGCAGAAAAAAATAAGTATCTTCTGCTCTAATTGCTTTTCTGTGTTGGAAGAATAGGAGTCTAAAAAGTTGTTGGTAGTTTTTTCTGGACTCTTAAGTTTGTTCTAATCCCTGTTCTGGTTGCTAGATAAATATAAGTACGTATGTATCCTCTGGACCTTCTAAGTATGTTAAACTTTTTGATGTTCCTGTTCTGGAAGAAGTTTTTATTGACTCTAATTTAATTTAACAGCCTTTAAAGTTCAATATGTGTTCAATATTTTTAAATCTGTTCTGTTCTTCACTAACAACCAGAAATAAGCACAATAGACTCAATCTGATCAGATAACAGCCATTTATTTCCTAGTCCTGTGACATTACTGATTATTACAAACAGCAGCTTTACTTATTGAGAAATAAGATATTATCACAGATTTACTTGCACACAATAATTTAAATCCCCAAACAATTCAGCTGTAAATCAGAAAATGAATCAACTAAAAACTGAAATTTAAAGATTAACTAGAACTTTGTGATCTTATTATTCATTTAGACACAATTCAGACAGCTAGCAGGGTTTTTGGTTATTTAATTGTGTCATCTATCCACTGCTTGTAGGCGCAGACGTCCATGAAACCACTTGGTTCATTGAGTGCATACACTGGATCTCCAAAGAAGGCACAAACACCATACAGCCTGTTCTTGAACACAACTCCTCCACCAGAGTCGCCCTGTCACAAACACAAAGCTTTTAGTTGTTTTGCTGCTGAGATTTATCCAGTAAAATAGAAACAATGTCTAAATTTTGTGAAGAAATTGTTTAAAGACTGGCGTACGAAAGACGTGTCCCTCTTAGAGCTTTGCACACTGTACCAGTTCTGGTATGTGGGCCTAAAGTACTCTTGTTTTGCCATCGTCTTTTCCAACTTTTCATGTTTAGCAATCTTAAACTCTGCACACTGAAGATCATCTGGAAAATCTTCGACTGTAGAGGAAAAGCAGCATAAACATGTAAGGCCTGTTAACACATTTTGCTCAGGTTGTCATCTTGTTATCTGTGGTTATTAAACTGCAGCATGTTACTTGTATAAAATGTGTAATTTACATTTGTATCAAAACTGAAGAATAATCTCCACCTCCTGCCTGTTTTTAACTATCCTCAGAAATGCAGCACTCAAGGTCAACAAGAACCAATCAGAGCCAAGAGGAGGGTCTTAGCGCTGTCAATCAGTGCTCATATTCACCCCGCTCACTTTACAGGGAGGGACCTGGAATGTTGCTGGTTCAAATTTTCACGCTAATCTCACAGTTTTCTCAGAACTTCCTATTTCAGCTTTAAGCAGTTTATCTCAGAGTTTTTGATGATCAAAATTTCAACTTCAGCAGAGAGTCTAAAAACTGATTTGAATCATTTTGAGGTAACAACAAAAACAATGAGAAACATGAACATTTATCTCACGTCTTTTGTTAAATGGGCCAACTTGTGTTGATCCATGACCTGCAATCTGAACTTTGGTGCCTCTGAAACACAAGAAAAACAAAACTGAAAATAAGTCACATTAAGAAAAACAACTGGGAGACCAGATCTCCAACATTTTCCTGGATGAACTTTTCTTCATGTGGCAGATCAAGAACCAAGTTCTGAAATTTGAGAAGATCAAACTTACAGTAGGAGAGTATCTGGACAGTCAGGTAGTCTGATTGGTCGGATCGTTGTGACCTTTACTGGCAGCTTCAGGAGCATGATGTCATGTACACGACCGTTACTGTCTACATAAACCTTATGTTGAGTGATCCTATGAATCAGCTTTGGAGCACCTTTAGGATGAAACCCTAGGCAAAAAAAGACACAATTACTAAAGAAACAATCAGTTATTGGTGATTTTTTAGTTTTCCTGACTCACCATCCTGGATCTGTGTTCCAGCAGTGAGCTGCAGTCAGAACCCACTGATCACTGATCAGAGATCCTCCACAGAATTTCGCTGCTGTTTGATTAGTTGTAAAGACCTTCACATGATAGTGACGCTCATCGTCTTTACAGTTCTGACCTCCAACCATTCTCTTCTGCAGAGACACTGAGCTCACTGCAACACCTGGAGAAGAAAGTTTCTGTTTTTAGCAAATTGAAACCACACAGTAGAAATAATTAATCAACATGACAGCTTTATAAAATAAAATAAAATAAAACACAGACATAGATCATAGCATTCAGAGCCAGTGGAAGTGGAAGTCCAGTCTGACTCACCCAGCAGCAGCAGCAGAACCTTCAGCAGAGCCATTGCTGGTCCAGCTTCCTGTGAATGTCTGCAGTCCTTCAGCAGCTTTTAAACTCTGTTTACAGGAAGTCTAGCAGTGTCCGTCCAATCACAGGATGGACACTGATCTGTCCAATCACAGGATGGACACTGATCTCTGCCAGGCTAACTGGGCCGCCCCTCACATCTGATTCATGGTTCTCTAGGCTCTCTGTACGTGTAGCAGTTTTTATATCTGGCTACTCAGTCAGTTTCAACCCAAATGTTTTCATGACAAAGTACAGAGCAATTATAGCTGAGGATTTGTAGGATTCCTTTAAATTTGGCCAATTGAAAGGATAAAACATGGCAGTTACCAGTGTCTGAAATTCATGCCTTAAGAATTACAAAAAATATTTAATAAGCTCAACTTGATAAAACCTAAGACTGAGTCTCCTTCACTGAAGCATCTAGTGCCAGATTTCCATGAAGCTGGTTTTTGGTGAATGCATTGCTAAAACTCAATAAGATCCCAATACTTTGTTCTTTGATAAAGTTGTGTGATTGTTTCAGACTGCTACAGCCTGTAGAGGTTAGACAGCCGAGACATTTTATACAACTATTTCAGGTCAGTTAGTCAAAGTTCTGTCAGGCCAGAAATCTACATTTAAAACGGGACTTTCTTCATCAAAGCTTTGCATGAACTGATAATACTGATATTAAATCGGTTGCTTAGTTAGGATAATGCAACGTCAGTGGATTAAATGGTTACATTTTCATTTAAAAGTTTTATGCATTTCATATTAAAATAATCTTGACCATGTTCTAGTCCTTTACCTGCAGTGGGGTGGAAATTAAAAATGTTCTCCACCAGGCTTAGTGGCTGGTAGAGAAATTTCTTTTACCGGCCACTCAGACATTTCACCAGCCACTGTTGTTTTCTTTTGATTACAAACCCCACCAGTACAAGCAAATTATATAAAATATATGATTTATTATTAACTCTATGAAAACCGATTCACTGACAATAAGTTTAACATACATATGTACGAATACAGACTAATTTAACATAGCAAATCATGGATACCTTAACAAAGATGTAGTGTAATAAGTTCACTTGAAGTGATTATCAACAGCAAACTTTAACTACACAACCCTAACATTCTAGCAATCATTTTCTATGTTGAACAGTTCTACAGTTTTGTGACAACTAACCCCAGATAAGATGTCTAGTCATTTTGAAACATTTCTAAATTGGATCAATATCTGTTTTCTAGCTCTTCTAATAGTTTTCCCTTGTTTATTACATTTTCTATTGAAATTCACAATTATTCTTATTACTAAAACATCTCAGATTTGTTCATTATTAAGTCCACTGGTCGTCATCATTCCTGTGTTACTCCAGTGTTTTTCAGACTCCCTGCTAGCTTAGTGTAGCTTCCTCCTCAAACATGCGGCATAAAAAAATAGATTCTACATTGTGAAAAATAAAAAGACTAATGGAACTAAATTGTCCTTTTTAAAAGAAACTATGAATCTTGTGACTTTTTGGACCAAAAATGTTACAAGAAATTCATAAGGAACACTCAGTTATGGACACAAGGACTCTTTGTCTTTTCTCTATTTATTGTCTTCCTTTCCTTTCTGCATTGTCACAGCAATGTTTCTTGTTAATTTTAATTGTTCAGATATTCCCTGCGTAATTAACTAAAATGATGCGTTTTTTACTAATTCGCACTCTTCCAAGTATTTTATGCTAATTTCATATACACAATTTTTTAAGATAGCGTTAGTTCAAAATTTGATCAGCATTCAAGATTGATTTTGTATCAAGTTCAAGCGCTGATTTTCCAGTTATAATCAACAAAATGTGTGCTTAGCTTGAGTTTTCTGTTGCTAGCTTGCTACCATAGTAGCATCCTTCACCAGTTAGCATGTAGCAGTTAGCATGTACTTGCTTTTTGGAAGAAAAAATAAGTGTGGAAAAACACAGAATTTATCACTTTTTTGCTTTTGGTTAAAAATTTTAAAGAAATCCTTCTAATCTCAACAAATTACATATTGAGTACTTTTTAAAGCCTTGTTTACACCAGTTTTGTGACATTGGTGTGTTTTCTGAGATGCACACCTGCTTAATTATTATGTTGGGGGGGGGGTTTCAGGAAATTGTTTTTGTGCCAATCAGAAAACATCTCTTTAAAGCTTCTTGTTTTCTTTTTAACATTTGTGTTTCTTGACTTTTACTCTCTTGTTTTGTGCTTTCTGTGATGATCGCTCTTAGGTCATTTTTAGCATTTACATTATAGCGTCACATTGGGTGTTTGAAAAGTTCTAAGGTGCATTTTGTCACCTTACTCTGTACTCCAAGTCACATTTAAATAAAAGTAGAAATGGCTGAAAATCCTCTCATAATGTTGAGATTTAGGACTTATATAACGCTTAGTTTGTTTTCTTAATGATCGTCAGTTGTCATCATGACGCTGTTCTGACTTTCTGAAATTATTCTCACATTTACAGAGTAAATATGTTCTGATTGTTTCTTCAATCATGTTTAATCAACATTTTCAGCAGCAGGATTGGCCTTCTGGTGTATAATCATCCTCATACTTTTGCAGAATCTATTAATTTTATGATCAGATTTTTAGACCAAGATTGCCTGAATGTCAGCAGAGCCTGAGAGCATCATTCAGTTTTAATATCTTCATTATTAGCCGTGTCCGTCGGGGCGCAGAGCTAAATTAACAAAACAAACACAGGCCCCTTCCTCTCTCGCTTGGCTCCCTCTCTCCCACGTTTCCAACCCGTACTCCTCGCACGAACCCAGTCCAGCCATTGTCTTGCCGTTTTCCTGTTTCCATGGCGATGGGGCACGATGTGCCGCTGCGGCTGCCGCCGAGTCTCTCGCCTCTTCTATCCTGGCTCGCACCGCGGACTCTGGAGCGTGTCCGCTTCCTCCTAAATTACATTAACATTCATTTGGCTTGTTCTGCTGCTGGACTAATTATTAGTTCAGTTACTGCTTTTTTCTTTTTCCCTCTCCACAAGAAAACTACCAGGGGGAATTTGTAAAGAATGGATGGAATGTAGTAAAACATAGTAAAACTTAAAGCTGCACTATTTAACTTTAATCAATTTATATTATTTTTTCACAGATTTCACAGATAATCTGTGAAAAGATCAATTTCCTCCACCTTCTCACTGAGCTGCTATTGCTGTCTGAAGAAATTCACCAAAAACAACCAATCAGAGCCAGGAAGCAGGCTTAGCGCTGTCAATCAACCTTGTGAACGCGCTGATAAATGTGCTAAAGGCAGAGAAGCAACTTACTGTTATCCTGCTAAGTAGTCTTAGCATACACAGGCATGATTGACAGCGCTAATACCCTCCTCCTGGCTCTCTCTTATTGGTTGTTTCTAGTTAGCACTCGGAGAAGCCAGAGGATTGTTTTATAGATTGTCTCATATAAATTGTCACGACAGAGTGACAGTTTCATTAAATATGTAAAAAATATGTTTTTTTTAATTAAAGTTACACACTGCAAGCTCTTGTCTAAATCTTTAAAACCAAAAAAATAAACCAAAATACTTGGTGAGATTTTGTGTTTTTATTTCACATTATGTCTGTTTAAAACCGTTTCTGTGTTTGTTTCATTTCCAGTTTCATTTAAATAAAAAAGGGCCACCCTGCTGCTGTTTCTCTCTCTCCTCTTCCTGTTTTAGGATTTGTGTGATTAACATTTCCACCTCACATCCTCACTCTGCTCAGGTTAATTTGTGGCTAATTGCCTCCTGATTTCTACTCAGCTGTGCTGTCAGAGTAGCGACATTTTTTAAACACACAACCTGAGTCAGCTCCGATTTACAGACCCAATGTTCTCCAGGTCATTTTGCAAATGTTTTACTAAGCAGTGCAGCAAAGTCAAGATAAGGAAAAAAAGAGAAAAGAAAGGAAGTTTCTGCTTTTGGACTTAATTTTTTAAAATCTGTTTACGATTTGTAGGTAGAACCAACGTTGTTTTTCAAATTCTGTTCAAAGTAAAAGAGTTTTTATTGTAAAGATGTTTAAACTGCTTTTACCAAGTATTTTTGGACTAGTTTCTAAGTAAGACTAAAATAAGACAAAACAAGATATTTTCCCATGTTAACAGTGAAATAATCTGCCAGTGGATTTTGTTCAATTTGGATTTTGTGAAAGTAGATTTTGGATTTCATTAAGTACTTCGGGATCTTACAGAAGTAAATTGGGATCTACTGAAAGTAAATTGGGATCTCATAAAGTTAAATTGGGATCTCAAAAAATAATCTGGGGTCTAATGAAAGTAAACGACAATTTTACAAAATTAAATTGGGATCCCACAGGAGTAGTTTAGGATTTCTAGTGATGTTGATCACTGTACAAAGAGAATCCTTCTAATCTTTATTTGTTTATGATTTTTATTTGATTTATTTGCATAAATCTAATATTTTCCCAAACAAGCTGCAAACATGGAGTTTCGTCTAATATTTTTTTCACGACATTTTGACAAGCACAGTCTTTCCTCCGGTTCCTTGTTCTCCGTGTCTGTTTGCTTTCCCTTTTCCTGCCGCTCTAGTGACGCTGAAGCAGTTGTGTTTTTAGCTGGAGGAGTGAGTCGAACTCACACCTGCGCTCCGTTGAAGAGAGGAAGCTGTGAATTGACTCTGGAGTGCGTTGGGCTGTCATGGGTTCAGCTGGATCTGAGCCGCAGGCAGCTGTGAGTGGCCAGGATTGGCACCAGTTCATACAAACATGTTTACATGACACTCCTATAAAAATGTCTCTGATAGAGTAAACTACCATGACTTTGCAGAATGTTTATCGCACTAAAACGACAAACTGCAGTGTACTTTTTTGGATAAATCAGCACAAAATAGTGCATGAAAAATGTTGGTTTTAAGTCTATTCTTTATGAAAAACTGGAAAAAATTTATTGATTTACGCCACTTAAAGGTGGTCATAATGTTTTGCCTCTCTGGTGTGTTTTTGGTCTCGATGTGAAGTATGAAAACAACTCACCTGAATTATCCAGTTCAGGGTTTTCCCCCAGAAAACTTGCTAAGCTGAGTTTTTCAGTGAAAAAACATTTAAAGTTGACAGGAAATTTGAAAATTGGAAGACAAAACGTAACAAAACGTAAAAAGGCAGACATAAAATAACCGCTAAAATATATGAACAAATAATGGTAAGCCTGGTGGGGGTGTAAGTAAAGCCTGGCAGTTTGGTCAAAAAAAAAAAAATTAAAATCTTTTGCTTTCAGTTTATTTTGTGTACCAGAATAATTTTTCAGCTTCAAAATTATTTTTTTGTTCCAATGTTTTTAAATAAAAATACATTTTTTAAAATTTTAGTTATCTTTATGACCTTAAATTAGCTCCATAGTGACCCAACGATACACTGAAGGCAAACATTTTCCAATTAAGATTGTTTAATTTTTCAATAAAATTATAAAAAAACATCCATTTATCTGAAGGTCAAATTTGTTCCATTTTTGAACTGCAGTTGGGGGCCACACAAAATCAATCCAGGGGCCACAAGTGACCAACGGGCCGCACTTTGGACAACCCAGGACAAAGTGTTAATTTCTCCCTACTAGTTGTACAACATGATTAAATATTAATCATGTTTACAAAACCTCAATAAAATCGTTGATGCTTATTTTTCTGCTTGTCATCAGTTCCAGTAAACTGATGCTGTCAGTTAGAGTGATTAGCAACATTTGTTTGTGGGACGCGGTCAGAGTGACCGGAGTGACAGGCGGCCCTCATTACGCCGCTGATTGATCATCTCTCTGTTAATGAAGCTGAGGGCTGATTGCTGTGGAGCTAATAGCTCACAGTAATGGCCTTGAATAGACGAGTTGAGTTATGGGAACGGAGCGGGTCATGCAGGGGTTTTATTTTGATTAGCCGTGTCGTTTATCAGATGGAGGTTGAGCTAAGAGAATCTGTGGCAGAAAAGATTTTGAGAAACATTTGTGACACTATTGCAGTGATGGGAACCGCTAAAGAAAAAGTTTGCTGTGCTAACCCTAAAGCACTAACCCTAAAAATTTGCTGTGATATCGCTAAGGCGCTTTTCTGCTGTGGTATTTAGCGGATGCTAACGCTGAAGCTCAAAATTCAACGGTCTTGATACCTCTGCTACTGCTAAAACGCTGTACCAACAAGGTATTTGCTAAAGTGCTATACCAACATATTTGGAAGCTAATGCTAAAGTGCTATATTAAAACGATATAAAGCAGAAGCTAATGCTAAATGCTATACCAACATGGTATGAAGATAAAGTGATAAATCAACACGATATTTAGCAGAAATTTAGGCTAAAATGCTATACCAACATGTTACTTAGTTTAGGCTAATGCTAAACCGCTATCTTCAATTCCAGTTATGTCTGACCTTAAAAACTGTAACCGTCAGGAATCAATTAATTTTTAACATTATAATTTACATGTTCTATAATATCCTTAGAGTTTGTTAGTTATCTCTATGTTTCTTGTTTGAAATGAAGTTATTTGGGGAAAAAGACAGATATATGTAGAGTAAACAGTCTTCCTTCTCTCCAAAATAAGAGCATGAATACAACTGAAGAATTTTTTTACAGTCGATAACCAAAACTTAACACAGATGTCAAACTTTATTCAATAACCAAGTGAATTAACTCTTTAGATTTCATCTGGAAACATTAATTCAGAGGAAGCTAAGTGTGCTAGCATTTTGAATGTTAGCTTTGCTGTTAGCACATTAGCAGATTACTGGAAGTGTGATTATTTGTTAAAACTTTGAAAAGTATTTTCTCCCCTGTTATAATTATGCAATGCTGCTTCTTGCTCCATCACATGAAAATTAGTGATTTTAATATGACAAAAAGTGGTAAAATTTGCATAATGGTTCAACTTCTGTTTCCTCTGCTGTCTGGGAGTAGATAGAGAAAAATAATTATCTCCCTGCATCCAGATGTGCTTGTTAATGAGTGATGTGCAGCAGAACACAGAGCAGAAAGCCAATTCCTCAGGAAGCTGATAATTCACAAATTTTTTAAATATAAACATCTAATTTAAGCATCTAAATCTGGACGCGTGCTGCTACGTCACCGCCCGCTCATGAAATCAGATCTTCAATACAGCAACACCTCACGCTAACCGTTCCTGATCTGAAACGATTTCTGCGCCGGATATGAAGGAAAGCAAACCGCTCTGCATTTCAAATCTGGTCTTTTCTCTCTCCTCCCTGCCGTCGCGCTGAGGATAATAAATGTTTGTGTGTAAACACAGCAAAGGCTGTAAGACATGAAATGTCAGAGCATGTAAACAGATCAGAGAAAGGTAGAGGAGAAATGGGATTTAAACGGCCGGCGCCTAAACATGACTTCCTGTTTGTTCTTAGTGCAATAATTCAGCTATAAAACTGAAACGGGTTTAACTTGGGTGAATATTGCAGGAAAGAAATGAAAAATTTGCCACGTTTTGGCAGCTTTCTAAAACATTTTACACAATACTGCAATACTTTGAATATTTTAAAGTCAGTTAGTTCCAAAAATATGAATCAATTATTGACAAGATTTTTTTTAAACTTTTTTAAGTATGTGTAATCTTGCAGGAAGTTTAATTGTTAATGGATGGATGGATGAAAATTTGTTTTTTCAGAAAATAATTTAAATAAAGTCTCAACGACTTACTGTAGTCCTTCAGTTTCATAATGCAGCATAAAGTCTAAGATTTATGGTAGTTTATATGGAAAGCAAGAAATGCAGCAATTCTGTAAATAAATCAATCAATAAATGTTTACCAAAAATGTCAATAATTATTCAAAATTGGAGAGTACTGCATTAGTCCTTCATTTTCATAAACTTCAGATTTGTCATGGTTGTATTGTGTGGCTGTCCTGCATTTATGAAAAACCAGAGGTGCCACAATTCTGTAGATAAATAAATGATTATTTATCAATTAATTATTTTTTAATTGCCATTAATTATTCAAAATTGAGGGTACTTTTATAGTCCTTCAGTGTGATATTACACTCTAAACTTTAGATTTATTGTGGTTGTATTGTTCATTTGCACTGGTAGTACGGAAGGCCAGCAATGCCACAGTCCTGCAAGTAGATAAATCAATACATATTTTCCTAGAATGATTAATTAGAGAGTACTGTTGTAGCCTTTCAGTTTCATAATGCTGCTTCAACTGAGAATATGGTGGTGATATTATGTAGTTATCCAGGATGTATGGAGGACCAGAAGTGCCACAATTCTGCAAATAATTGGTACGATGACACAATTAGCATCAACAGACAATATATTGTCATGTTGGTTTTATTTACTGTCAAATCAATTTTTTGTTTTTATTACATTTCTAACAGTCATATTCTTTCTCATCATCACTTTTGGCACTAATTTAGGTTCATTTCTGAATTACATATTCATAACAACAACTTTGTGAACTACTGATCAGTTCAAATTAAATTCAGGAATTTATAACATTTTTGAATGCTTATTATTCAAAATATTTATTTGTTTATTCATTTTTATTTACTTATTTGTCTATAAGAAACTGGATTTAAATGCATTAGAATGTATTTATTTTTAAAAAATGATTTAATGATGACTATTTAATGGATTGTGGCACTTTTGTTTCTCCACACTCAAACATGATGTGACAGAAGAAAAGATTCAGAATCGGGACGACTCGCACCGATCTTTATCTGTTTACAAACTGAATTTGTCGGCGGGGTAAATTGATTAGCACAAATTAGGCTTCCTGTCAGGCTGGTGAACCCTGGACAGCTGCAGCTGATTTCATCTGCTTTCTCTCCAGTTAGTTGTTTTGTTTCTTTTTCTTTCTTTCTTTTTTCTGAGACCGTCGAGTGGCTGGTTACCAGGAAACATGAATTTCTCAGCGCCTGTGTTGACAGTGTAAACACAGCTTATCAGCAATTAAAGCCTCTGAGTTGTTTATGTTCAAAGTTGAAATCCTGCATGAACGGCACATGAACATGACGTGTCTTCAAATTTAATCACACATTTATTAAAAGTTAGCTTAGATTCAACCTGGTTTGAAATGTACAAACCTGGTTCAGCTTTTTATTTCCATGACATCAAAGCAGAAATTATGCTGAAAAATATCTTTGTATTTGATGTAAATTATAACAGCAACCTCTATAGCAAAATTATTCTGATTTTTGCAAGATTCACAGTTAAAAATCTAAAAACACTCAGAAGGAAGAACAGGCTGCACAAGATTTGATTTATTCATAAGAATAAAAAATACAATTCATTTGTTCAAAACAAAGTTTGTAAAAAAAAAAAAGGTTGATTTTGTGTTTTTTGCACATAAAAAGGAAATAAATTAAAATAAAACAATACATAGTTTACTTCCAGTGGAGGAAAACATGTATTATGAATGTTTTAGATGTTTTTTGGAGAACAAATGGCTTCATGGAGAATAAAAATATAGCATAAACAGTAATTAATAGTATAGAATAGAACTGGACAGTAAATCAATAACAATATAAATCACAATAGAAACATGATACAAAAACAATACAAATGATAAAATATTCAATATGTGGAATATTTAGAATATTTGCTGAATTTGGTGGCTTCAAGTAACTAACTCACTCTTTGGTTACCTAGCAACTCACTCGCTCTTCGGTTACCGTAGCAACCACCATCCATTCCGTCTCATAACTGCTTAAAAATGGAAAACACTGTTGGAGTAAAAACTGTGGGAAAACACAGGGAGGGTGACCTGAGCAGTTTGACATGTTTAAGTTATTTAAAACAAAAATAATCAATAATCATCAATATCGGCTGATATGAAATCAGCCATCCCTGGTATAGAAATGAAGGAAAATCAACAGAATAAAGAATAGCAACAGTATGGACATCTATCTTTAAGTATAACTTTTTGTGTTTTGGTATGTTAAAGCAGTATTTGACTCAGTTTGAGGAGAAGAATGGGCAAAAATATTACATTTGCAATGTTTTTATTGCTATAATATACAATTTGAAACAGATATTTTTGCAAGAAACCCTAATTTTCAGAGGTATAGTCTAAACCTGAAGCATTCTCTGCTTAATAAGCATCAGTGGTATTAATTTGCCATTAAATTTGTCATTAAAAATAATCTCCACTCATTTGTTTTTTAATATATTTCTACCCAGCTGTTCTGTTTAAAGAATTATTATGGTTTAGCTGCCAGACTGTCTAATATAGTCATGCTTTAATTCTGACTAAATTATTATTCAGCTTGCCAGCTGCCTAATAAACAAACAGCTTTAATGAGTGATTTATCTTTGATTTAAGCGTCTAGAAAAACCTAAAATGGAAGGGGTTTGTTTTTCTGGTTAAGATAAGTAGCTGTTGCTGTCATTCCAGGTTTGAAAAGAATAAAATCCTGGGATTCTGTGTCTGACAGAGTGTGACAGTGATCCAAATTCGCAAAGTGGCGGCTGCACTTAAGGGAGTTTTTCCCTCCAACAAAGAGACAGGTCTCCCTACTGATGGCATTTTATGAATGACAGCTCTGGAGTTAGTATGAGGACACATTCAGAGGCTCTTAAAACTAAAGTCCTTTACTTAAAAAATGAAAAAACTAAAATAACTTCTGGTTTGTTCATGGCCGTGTTTTTCTAATGTAACATGTATTTTTGTTAGTGATTTCATGCATTTGTGAATAAAATGGTTTGGGGCGTACCGAGGTTGCATTAATCTGCAATGCCTCACCAAAACACACCCAGGTATCTCAAACTAGAACCACAATAAGTTGTTAGCTAAGTTAGCTCAAAATGTTAGCACTTGAAGTAAGGATAAGCTAACACAAGAAATCAGTACAAGTTACATTAATTTAGCCCAATCACAGAAGATTATTATGAGATAAGTTATCCTGACAAGTTAGCAAAAGCTGAGTTAGTGAAAGCTAATTTACCACAAATATATTAGCTTACCTTTGGTGCAAGATTAATTGACCTAAACATTTACCCAAAACAAGTTTTCACAATACATTAGCACAAGCTAACAAAAGACGTTTTCCAAAGGTGAACATAGTTTGCCCAAAAAGTTAGGACAAGCTAAGTTACCTCAGTTTATGTTCACACAGGTTAGTTAGCTTCAGCTACAATAGTATAAGCTAACTTTACACAAGACGTAAGCCTAAGCTAAACACAAGTGCAGCTAGCTCAAGAGGTTTTTCAAAGGTAAAGTTAACATAAGACATTAGCTCAAGCTTAGTTAGCACAAGAAGCTTGCACACCTGCCCAAGTTCAACTCACTGTAAATTAGGAAATATTAGATAGCTTAAGCTACATTAATTCAATCTGACCTATCACCAGCAGTAGCTTGAGCTAAGTTATCACAAGATGAGTACACACGCTTAGTTAGCGAAAGAAGCCAACACAATTTAAGTTTGCGCAAGAATTTAGCCTAAGCTGTTAGCGAAATAATTTAGTGCATTTTAAGTTACCAAGTAAGCTAAGTTAGCAAAAACTGATTGGCTTAAACTTTATAAATACAAACTTTATGAGGACAAAAGGTTTGAGTTTCAAAATTTGTTTTTGAGTTTAAAGGTTAAAAAAGTTAAAATAAAACATTAACAAATGTTGAGCTCCAATAAAATGTCATAATGACACTAGCTATTAGCTTAGCTTGCACAAGCTAAGCTAAAATAAGAACTAATCACAACCAGATACTTAGATTGAACCAGAAGTTACCAAAATGTCACTGAAGTTCAGAGGTTATTTAGTTTATTTTTTAACATTTAATCTCAAGCTTTCATACGTTTTCTATGTCTGAAACTGTAGTTTTACTTATAGTGCATTTTAATTTAATTTCCTATAGGCCCTCCCTGTAGAATATATAAACAAATCGTGTCTGTTTTTTTCAGGCAATATCTTTACTGTCTGGCTTATATTAATCCTTCTTTATTAATGTTATTTTCCGGTCCCTCTGTCTTCCGTTCTGCTCTTGCTAAGCTCTCTGGTCTTGCAAAACGTAATAAAGATATATGACTTGGTAACAGACATGCTGTATTTATATATGGCATACACCACAGACAGACTGAAAGCAGTTTTATTACAGAGTCGTCCAGTTCATCGATCCTTCAGGGATAAATCCCACCGATGTTCTTCAGGTCAGGATCTGTACTTTAGTTGTCAGCTTGTAAAGTAAGAGCGTTTCCAGCTGACTGAACTCCCAGAGATCCAGCACATCTTGACTCTCCTTTGAGAGGAAATTTATAGATATATATTATGTATTGACTTAATCATTGGACAACGTATTTGGGTGGTTGTAGATCGAAAAAGAAAAGAGGAGTAAGTTTCCGCCACAAAATGTAAAAATTTTTTAGATTAATCTCAGAAAATTTCTATGACAAAAGGAAATTTTCTGACTTTGAAAAGTCGGAGACTCAGAAATTTTTTTCTTAAATATTTCTGAGACCAATCTAAACATTTCTGAGGTTCTTCTAGCAAATTTTTGAACTAAGAAATTTTCTTCACTTTTATATTCTCGAAAATTTTTCACTTTTTAAGCAAAAAAAATTTCTTAATTTTTTCTCTAGAAAATTTCTGAGATTAATCTCAAAATTTCCGTTTTTTCCAGCAAATTTTAAACTGTTCAAAATCAGACAGTTTGAGATTTTAATGTCAGAAATTTTCTTGACAAAACTGGTAAATTTTTTTAGTTAAAAATTTCCGAAATTTTGGACTCTTAGAAATTTACTCATGTTTGAAAAGCTGAAAACTCAGAAATTTAAAATTTTTTCTAGAATATTTCTGCAATTTCTAAACATTTCTGAATTTTTTCAAGCAAATTTTTGACTTTTCAAACTCAGCTATTTCCTAATTTTTTCTAGAAAATTTCTGCGATTAATTTCAAAATTTCCTACCAAAATTTAGATTTTTTTTGCTAAAAATTCCTTGTTTTTTCTCTAGAAAATTTCAGAGGTTAATCTAAAAATGTGCTTGTTTTTTCTACTTAATTTAGATTTTTTTAAGCTCTAAAATTTCCATGTTTTTTTCTCTAGAAATTTTCTGATATCAATCTAAAAGTTTTCTTGTTTGTTGTAGAAAACTGTAAAAAAAAAAAAAAAAAAAAAAAAAGTTTCTTTTTTTTCTAGTAAATTTCTGACCTTTTTGGCAGAAAGGTAATTATTTTTTTCTATCTACAGTAGCCGTAAATTACTGACCCTTCAATTAACACAAGATGAATTTTTAATTGTCTCTCCATTAGTTTTAATGTGTGAGGTATTTATTTATAGATTTATAAATTAATTAAATTATAAAAAACAAAAAACTTTTTGCAGTTGATGTTCATTAGTGAGGAAAACTGCAACATGTGCATGCATTCTGAGGCGTGCGTGTAACTTTCAAACCGCGGCGGCCATGTTTGACAGCGAGTGGCTCTGGCAGCCACGTTGAGCTCATGAGGAACCCCTTTTTGTCCTCATGGCATTGTGGGAAATGCTTGTTCCTCTGACTGTCAGCGCTGTCCACTCACATCGAATAACATCAAGGAGAAACAAACCGCCACCATTTACACGCAAACACACACACACACACACACACACACACACACACACACACACACACACACACACACACACACACACACACACACACACTCTGTTATTAAGAAACTAAATTTGACTGATTGGGTGGCTTGCTTGCTGCTAAATGAGATTGTTCTGACATTTTTACATGAGAAGAGAAAGCAACAAACGTCTTTATTTGGTAATAGAGGTTATTCTCTACAACCCAATTATTAATAATGACTGGAGAGATTCATATTGCTTGTGGGAAACGTTTTTAATCCCTTCTTTCCAACAGATTTCTTGTACCTTCTCTCTGAGGGAAGTGTCTTGGAATGAGGTTAAGGATTTGCTGAGAGCCTTTCAGCACCATTTGGCACATCTGATCATCTGAAAGCTGCTGACAGAGAATCGCTGGAAGAGGAAACAGCCTCCCTGATGAGGAAGCGAGCAATAATGGCCGCCCTGTAATCAGAGACTGAGCTGATATTTTTTGACCTTTGCAGCTCCTTTTAAAAAAAGCCAATTTTAGTGCCACGTTTGGGTTATTTTATGCTTAGAAAGTAATCTAAAATACTATTTTGTAATCTTTTATACATGCATTTGATAATAAAAGCTTAAAGGTGAACTGTTATGCTTCCTTGAGCAGGTTAGGATGGGTCTATGGCCTATTCAAAACATGTTACATTTATTACACAAAATCTGCTCACTTACGTCTCTGTCACTTTAAATCCACATAAGTTCCTGCTGGCCACGCCCACCCAACTCAACGTTTACACTCACAGCAAACAGATGTGCAGTTACACAACCATGAATCTCTGAAAAGCAGATGTGGAGCCTCCTGCACAACCAACAAGAATGTAGAAAGTGGTTTCTGGATGGTAAGTCAGCAACAAAATGCTTTCTTTTCCAGCAGCCATTGTACAGCAGTAAAACCAGCAGAGCAAACATGCTGGAGCTCAGCTTGGGTTGCTAGGTAACGAGCGGAACTCTGCTTGGGTTGCTAGGTAACGAGCGGAACTCTGCTTGGGTTGCTAGGTAACGGCCGGAACTCTGCTGGGTTGCTTAAAGATTAAGAGCAAAAAACGTTACTTTATTTTCAAAAGATGGCTGGGTGGTTCTTTTTAAGAACCTGGGCTGTTTTATAGAAGCAGTTGAGGTTCATATGGAACCACAAAACACATCCAAAATGTGAACTTTGTAAAATAAATCCCCTTTAGTACTTTAAAGACACAAGAATATGCGTTCAGCAGTTGTAGGTAGAGAAACGTGAGGACTCTGAGCGATGCTAAAAGCCTCGGACAGAAAGGCTGTGTTTGGTGAGACAGACGGTGAGGCAGGCAGGCAGTCAGGGACCAGCTGGTAACGATCACACAGACGAGGAGCGGTTGTTCAGGCAGGTTGTCAGCTCCGTGTTCCCGTGTCTGTCCTCAGAGATCGCTCGTCTCGTCTTACAGAGACGTGTGAAAAACTCAATCAGAGCCCCCGGCCCCCAGCTGGACCGGGTCGCAGTAATTAAACTACATCACTCAGAAGCCTGGCTTTCTTCGGGTCGCCTCCTTTTCCCCACCTGTGTGTCGAACTTTCAACTTCCTTTTTATTTTCTTCATCTGTCTTTAGTGGAACAATTAAAATGCAATCAGATTTATATTTACTTATTAGGTAAACACAAATTAATAATACTGACTGTAACTTCTTTCTCATTTACTTAGAATCTTGTTTTGGATCTGAACCTTCAGAGCCACATAAAGACAGTTACAAAGTCGGCCTTTTATCACCTGAAGAACATTTCCAGGATTAAAGACCTGATGGCTTACCAACATCTAAGAAACTCACCCGTCTGTTGATCGTTAGTTGTATTGATCACTGCAACTTTAGCTGCGTTTCCATTGCAAATATGCAAAAAATTCAATGTCAGTTTTCTGCTAATGTGGAAAAAAAAACAGCACAATTTTGCATTTGTGGTGTTTCCATTAAATAAGAAATATCAGGAATGGGATGTGATGTGTGAAACATGCCACTCAATTTAAATTTCAATTTGGGAAATTTCCAAACTCTGTCTCTCTGGTTTGAGACAGTTAGGATTGCAAACGTCTCTCCTGGTTGATGTTGATTCGGCAGCTTTATGTAAGCATTTGAAAGCAGACGTATGAACTTTAGTTATGTAATTCTCTGCATCGTTCATATATCTAGATGTTTGCATGCAGTAAAGTGTCCAAACGTATCAGCAGCGTAATCAGTTTTGAATCAAGCATTTGTGACTCATTTCCTATCTTCCTTTACTGTTACTGCATCGTAACTATCTCCCTGCCATTTTCCTGAGCTGCAGTTATTTTTAAATGTTAATTTGAGTCTTTGCATGAAGGAATGGAAAAGAGAAATGGGGTTAAATAAATAAACTGCGGTTTGACTCTACAAATTTTAATAGGCAGCCTGATGAGTCAGTCTTACCTCTGTGTTATTCAACGTCACAGGAGCTCTATTTATGTCTGTCTGATAAAAGCATCTGGATTTATGTGTGATGACCTCTGCAGGACAGCGTCTGTTTCTGCACATTCATTATTTGGTCATGAGAATCAGACTCATGTCTCCTCTGAGCTTTGATCAATACAAGCAGCATGTATTGTATGACCTTTCACCCTCAACTACTGTTTTATGACGTGATAGACCTTTAGCAGCAGTGCTTTCTTTCCCCAGACAGACACCTCAGGTTATTGTTTACATCTGGAAATGTTGCCACAGTAGAACAACTCCGTTAACTAAATGAAACCTGGAGATGTAGCTATTTTTAATTTAGTGCAGTGCACCACAACAAAGGGGAAGATAACACTGAAAATCTGTTAAAAAAATATTTTCTACTATTTTTTCTCTTTTATGTGCCGTTACCATAGCAACTGACTGACAAGAGCTTCACTAGCATATCAGGTTTCAACACCAAACAACACACAAACATTTCCCTCACAAAGAAAAGAACATTCAGTCCGTTACAGTTTTATGTTTTTAGGCTTGATGTTTATTTTGCAATTAATATGTTTCCGCTGTGGTAGATTAGCTACTGCTGCTATTACCTAAGCTAACACTGCAGTGGTTGATTAACTAATTTAAACAGCTGATCTACTGATAATCTGTCAAGAGTTGGTGTTTAGGTTGCCCTTTTTCTAACTGAACCAAAACACAGAATTCCACAGCACATCTACGTGTTGAGGTGTCATAGTCAAGCTAGCATAGCTAAGCTACTTCCTTCTCCATTCTTTTTAAATTATATTTTCCTGACCTTCTTATCTAGTTGTCATTGTGTTGACGATTAGAAACAAAGCACTGCGTCCCTTTTTCTTTTATCAGGCGTGCATTTAAGATTCTGTGCGTTATGTTGACAACTTAACAGATAAACCAATGCTAACCACTGTTAGCAAACAGATTTTTTGCTTAGAATATGAATGTTTTTATGACCCGGATGTGTTGGGCTCAGAAAGTGTTGTCTGAATATCTTCAAAATGTGTCATATGTTCGCATATGTGAATTATTTTATCTTGTTTATTTAGAAATTACCCTGCAAGAACTGCCTAAATCTAAAAAATAAATGTCTGTCTCTTCTGCTTCTGATTGGCTGACCAGTTTCTTGTGATGGTCAGCCTGATGACCATCACAAGGAAAAGTTTTCTGTGTTGTATCAGAAAACTTTTCCTTTTCCTCCCTGAAGCACTGGAGTCAAATTACTGTCATATTTGGTTTTCTGTTTGTTTTGTGTTTTATTTCACTAGAAAATGGCCTTTAATTTAATCGTTTCTAAAATGATTTCTTGATTAAAGTGATTACCAGCCCTGTTTCGTTCCCTCCATTATCCTTAATGGAAGTGTAATTAACTCTGATTAACAATAAATGTATTTTATTTAGAGAAATGAATTTAGACTGATTGAGAGTAATTTATTGGCTTTCTGTAGTTGTATGTAGCTCTTCAGCTGCTGTATTTTTTTATTTGTTGCCCGGCTAGTTTCCAGGCGAACCCAGAGTAATCTGTCTGTGCGTGTGACATCCAATAACATCACCTTCCATATTTCCTGAGCCCGTCTCTGTCTCTGACATGGACGTGTTATAGACACGATAAAGGGATATTAAAAGTCACGGCTTCCTCTTCAGCTCATGACCGCAATGTGTCTAAATCATCGTCTCATGGAAAAACACAAAGACCGCACACACACACACACACACACACACACACACACACACACACAAGCAAATTACACCTTTCTATCTTCATAACAACATTGCATTGACTCCATTCATTTTTCATTCATTTCTACAGCCTAGCCAGGACTGTAAAGCTAACCACTGACCAGGGAATGAAGGAAGCTAGTGGTGGCTATTGCTTGCTAAAAAATTAGTTGCACTAACTTTAAAACTCTAATCATAAACATAAGTTCTGCTAATGCTACAGCATATTATGCATATTTTATCTGCCAGATAAAAATAAAAATTTTCTAATTATATATAAAGAAAAACAAAAACAATGCACAGCACATACAATGTGCAAAACATTGTTCTAGACACACTTTGCACAGGAATATACTTTGACTAAACCAATAAAAGACCCAAATATATATATTCTTATCCGAGATGAGTGGATATTAGCTTCTCACCAGAGATGTTATTTAATATTGGCTCTTATTTTTCTGAGTTAAGTTTGTGCACAAAAAGCGTTTCATAAATAAAGTGGCGTTAGCTTAGCAGCAGCAGAATAAAATTATGGAGGAATCAATTTGTGCTTGCAGCGTAGAACGTGTGCAGGAACGTTTCTGTGTTTGATTCCACATCACATTATTATAATTCTTCGTCTGCATCCACTTACCCTCTGTCTCCTCAAATCAACTCCTATTTTCATCTTCCTCCTCCTTCTCTCCTCTCCCTCCTCCTCCTCCTCTTCCTCCTATTCCTCCTCTCCCTTCTCTCTCTCCCTGAATCTCCAGCCTGGAGGACTTGGTTTTTGTGTGTGTGTCTCAGTGAAGCAATTAAGTCTCCCTCTGTGTGTTGAGGCTGTAATGAGGGCTGCCAGCTGTGCCACAGCACACACACACGCACGCAAGCATACACACACACACATGAAGGCAGAATTGGGCAGCACATGACGTAATGAGCTTCATGTCTGTGTTTGCCATGAGTGAACCTTTAGGTTACATGTTTTCTGCTGAAATGTTTAAAGTTTTTATTTTGGACTCAAAACTTTTTCATTTAATGAGAGACAGAACAAGATGGACGCTAAATAAAAACTGTTTTAATACAGAAAATGTTAAGAATAAACAAGATACATTTTATTGTAATGAGGTGTAAAATAAATGGGGAGAAGAAAAGATGGATGTATGGATGGATGGATGGATGGATGCCTTAATTGTTGGATGTTTGACTGTATGGAAGGTTAAAGGTCGCAGTATTGCTGACCATGACCTTCCTGTTCGTCCTGTCCAGAAGGTTAAAGGTCATATCAGGTCCTGGTGGTTCTGAATCAGGTCGGCCATCTTGTTCTTTGTGTCGTCAGGATCCTCGCCACCGTCGGTTCAGACTTCGACCTGCGAACGCTGCGCGCCGTCAGAGTGCTGAGGCCCCTCAAACTGGTGTCCGGGATTCCCAGTAAGTCCACCACACACCCACACACACACCCACACACACACCCTGTGGTGCTGGCCGCTAACCGCTGGCTCTCCTGCGAAGGCCTCCAGGTTGTGCTGAAGTCCATCATGAAGGCCATGGTTCCGCTGCTGCAGATCGGCCTGCTGTTGTTCTTCGCCATCGTCATGTTCGCCATCATCGGGGTCGAGTTCTACATGGGCAAGTTCCACCAGTCCTGCTTCAAGCCTGGAGGTCAGAACATGAAATACTCCTACATGGTTTTACTCCAGGAAAAGGAAAAAGAAAGTTAAAATGGATTTTTTTTAATTCTTAATTGAAGTCTTTTTAGCCTTTTCAAGAGACTAAAAAGACGACTGAAGTACTTAGTAACTAAAATATAAAGTTATGTGGGAATTTTGGAATTTTAAAAGCGACCTATTATGCAAAATTAGCTTTTTTCACATTTTTGTTCTTTTATTTGAGTCTCACAAACGCTTTCAAAAAAGCATCCAGATGTTTTTTTGCCAATAGGTTAATGTGTTTTGGTGAACCGTTTCAAAAACCTCTGGAATGTAAAGTCACAAATCAGCAGGCTTAGCTCGTTGCCTAGCAACCCCGGCAGAATTCCACCCGTTACCTAGCAACCAAAGCAGAGTTCCAGCACATTTGGTCCGCTAGTCTTACCGCTGTATGTGCTGCACAATGGCTGCTGGAAAAGGCAAGTATTTTATTGTTGGCTTACCATCCAGAAACCACTAACTGAATTTGTGCTACAGTACTTCTGCTCTTCAAAGTTGACCTGTTCTTTATTTTGATATCTAACAAACAAAAATACCTCTGAAGCCCTCAATTTTCTCAAGTTTGTCACAGAAATTCAGACTATAATTGCTGCAGCTAATTCTGTTTTGACTCCTCGATGAATAACCGCTTCACAGAAATACCAGGAGGTTCAAATTTCACATCCGAACCAAAATGGAGGAAAGAATCGTTTTCATTTTGGTCCAAACTGTCGTCTCAGTTTGGTTTAAATGTTTCTGACGTGTTTCCTTGTTTCAGGGCGTTGGGCTCACTCTGGCCATGTTTCTGGTTTTGTTTCTGTCATTCAGCTGAGAGAGTGGTGGACTGGCCGTGCGGGTCGGAGTCGCCGGCCAGAACCTGTCCCAACGGCACCGTGTGCCAGGAGTACTGGACCGGGCCCAATTTCGGCATCACCAACTTCGACAACATCCTGTTCGCCGTGCTGACCGTGTTCCAGTGCATCACCATGGAGGGCTGGGTGGACATCCTGTACAGCGTGAGTCACAGAGGCAGCCGGCCAATCAGCTGCAGGCGCAGCCGGCCAATCAGCTGCAGCCTCAGCGTCACAATGAGCAGCTTCACATCCAACCATTCATCCATGTTCATCCAACCATCCATCCAACCATCCAATCAGCTGCAGCACTGAGCAGCTTCATATTAAACATCTGTTCATCCAACCATCATCCATCCATCCGTCCTCCTTGGTTATGGAGCTAACTGGTTGCCATAGGAACAGTTTGATGCTACCTGCTGGTTGTTTGTTAAAATGATTCACTCATTTTAACAGTGATGATTCTGCTGCTTCAGTTTTCTTTCAATCCCAAAGAACTGTTTTATAATTTCCAGTTTTATCTTATTTTTTTGTTTTAATTGTCGTTAGTTTGATCCGTTCTGATATATTTATTCACACTTCGCCGTTCAGTCAGTGTTGTTTCTGGGTTTGTGTCATTTTAACCACTGGGCCACTGGGTGACCCTCCTCAGTCTGACTCTCCTTCTTACCTCTCTGTTACTGAACCGTTTGGTTATCTAAACATCGTTTTTTTTTAGGCCAAACAAAAGTATAAAAATAAAAAACTCAGCGGCTCTAAAAAGACAAACAAAGCCTCCCGGAGGACGAGGCGGGCCGCTGGAGCAGAACTAAAATCAGCAAAGTGTTTGGACCAGTCGCCCTCTGGCCCACACTTCTATCTGCTTCATGATTTCTGCTGGTTTACTCAACACAGAGTAACAAGCTAACTTTTATTTAGAGGCCAAGGAATCTTTGAAAGGCTCAAAGTAGTGTGTGTAAACAAAATTAGTATTTTTTTTTTAAATGTACTGTGAAAAGATGTGCAGCAGAAAGTCAGGAATGCAGAATCTATCTTATCTCAGTAAAGCAAAGTGAACCTAACTATTAATTCAACCTAGATGCACCAACCTTTATCCATCTTCTATCATTAAATCCTAATCGTTTTTTTTTTTTATCATATTTGTTCTGCATTTAAAATACACTTTCAGAGAAAAAATGTGGGAAAAACCCACATAAACATTTGGATCCAACAGCAATTTTTAACAGCTGAAATCCAGGAAGTGATGCCAAAATCTCCAGAGTAAAATTTTTCCATCCGTTTGTCTCCTGATCCAACCTTTCCCTGCCTGAGTGAACTTTCTTCAAACCAAATAAAATTGTTGCTAAATAACAGTTTAACAAAAATTGGTAGAATTTCCACGTCTGCTGCTTTTGCTTTGGAGATATTACTAAAAGTTTAAAGGTCAAGAGGTCATCCTTCCTTAAATCAAATTAAATTGATGTCAAAAGTTTGTACAACCAACATTTCCGTTTGTAAAAATATTAATAAATGTTTCCAGAGGTTATGAAAGGTCAACCAGCCATAATTGGTGTCAAACAACTCTAAGCTACTTTTGTGGTGCAAAAATATCAGTTTGTTCTGCTTTTGTTTTGAAGATATTAATGAAACTAATGCAGGTTTGGTTGGCATCTGATGACCTCTGGAAACTTTCTTTATTAACATCTTTAAAATGATATCGGCACAAATTAAAATGTTTGCAGCACAAACGTTTGACAACAATTTTGTTAGATTTGGGCAATATCAGGGGACTTGTTGACCTTCTGACCTTTAAACTTTCATTAATATCTTCAAAGCAAAAGCAGCACAAACATAGAGTTGATATCTTCAAAATCAAAGCGGCACAAACAGAAAAATTTTGTGCACAAATCAGTTTGTTAGACTGGAGTAACACAGGGGGGCTGGTTGACTTTTTGACTTTTAAACTTTTTTTTTCCAACTAAGCAAAAGCAGCACAAACAGAAATTTTTGCAGCACAAATGTAGCGGAGTTGATATCTTTTAAATTATAGCCATACAAACGGACATTTTTTATGTTTGACACCAATTTCGTTTTATTTTGACTTTTAAACTATAATTAATAGCAAAAGCAGTGAAAACAAAAATTGTTGCAGCACAAAACTTTCATCAATACCTTCAAAGTAAAAGCAGTACATAAGAAAATTTGCGCTAGTTTGCAGCACAAATTAGCACAAATGTTTGACACCAGCTTTGTTTAATTTTGTAAATATGGATGGTTAGTTATTCATATTTTTTAAATGATAGCGGCACAAATAAAAGTCTTTGATGCACAAACCCTTCTCTCAGGTTGTTTCTTCTTCTAGCCGTAGATTCCTGGTAAAACGTGAGATCGTGCTGCTCCGGTTCACACTGTGAATGTTGCTGTGAGCGTAGCAGCAGGATCTGTGGGCGGTTTCACTGTCGATATGTAGCAATGCATATTTCATGCTCCGTGATTTCATTACATATCCTCCGTCTCCCCTGAGGATCCGACAACTGCCTTTAAATTAGACGCTACGGTAATTACGTCTGCTCCGTCAGACTTTACGCTGGATAAAAAAAAAAGGTTTACTGCATCTTGTGGGAAATGTCTGCATCTTTAGTCAACAATCATTTCTTTACATTTTCTGTCCAGGCTGACAGAAGTTAAACAGTCCAGGTTCTCTGAATGAGTTTTGCGTCTTATTTTCTGAGAAAACTGCTATAATTTAATTTAAAAAATCAATTAAACACACAATAGTGTTTTCAAGCCTTTATTTCTGTTGATTACGTATGGAATCCCATTTTGTCAACACTTAACAATTTTTTTGGTTTATTTGACCTTTCATAAGAGAAGAAATAGGGTTTTATTTTTCAAAGTCATATTTTCACAATGTTATTTGTACATTTATAAATGTCAAAGTTACAAACTAAACATTTAACTTGCAAATTAAATTTTTAGCTAGCAAGCTATTTAATTGGAAACTAAATATTTAGTTTGAAATTAATATATTTAAATGACAAAGTAAATATTTAGCTCCAAAATAAACATTTAATTTACAAGCTAAGTATTTAGCTTGTAAATTAAATATTTACTTCGCAAGATAAATATTTTTTTCCAAACTAAACATTTAATTTCCTAGACAAATATTTAGTTTATAAACTAAATATTTCCAAACTAAACATAACATTTCTGAAATAAATATTTTATTTGCCAAATAAATGTTTAGCATGTAAATTGAACATTTAGTTTAATTTAACTATCAAAACATTTATAAATTTATATTTAACATGGTGAAAATATAACTTTGAAAAATAAAGTCAGAATTAGTTTTTTGTTTAATGAAAGTTTAAATAAACCGAAATATTGTTACTAATTTTGACTCTTTTTGACAGTGTAATTTGTGTCATAAATATCCTGGTTTTCTGTTTACAGCAAATGAAAACACATCGTTTCAGATTAAAATATTACATCATGATAATAAAATAACACCTTTAGTTTATGGGAAGTATGTTTAAGATATTTTTAAATGAGTTATAAGTGACTTCTTGATTCTAAATGTGGTTAAATTTAAGTAATTGTGGTTACTTGCAGCTGATTCATGATTTACAGAAGGAGGAACATGGTCATGTTGGGTTTTTTCCTCCTAAAAACATAGAATTATAATTTAAAAACTACTTTTTGTCCTCAATCAGGTGAAAGGTGATGATAGTCATACTGTTACATGGTTTAAAACTCAATATGACCAATTTCAGGCATGAATAAAACCATTTGCCTGCTTTTTAAAATAGAAATACAGAAAATTCAGACAAAAATAACATAATTATCATCTGCACAATAGTGAGTGAAATTATTCGGATGTAGAACCGGCGCGATTAAGGTTAAAGCTGAATACATCTCACTGAAATTACTTTGCGGTAAATTATTTCCAAAGTCTGGAGATAATAGTCGTCTCCCCGGGAGGCGGATTAGCGTTAGCTTCACATTCAGGCGTCTCTTTTGATAGATTCTCCGTCTTTCTAATGAAAGATCTTCAGCTCTGCGTGCCGTTTAGCTCTGTCACTTAACGCTTCAGCTGTCGTCCCTCCAGCAGGCTTTCCTTGTTCCTGAATCTGTGATGATGGCTGATCTGGAAGCAGGGAGTGGGAGTAAAAACTGTCACCCTGGAATCCAAATTTTATGGCTGCTTTTTGCCTTTTTATGTTTCTGTTTTAAATCCAGGAAGTGTGAGCTGCCAAATGGAGGCTGGAGGTCGTTGGAAAACAAATCACCATGTGGCGTTCTTGAAAGTACACAGGGCTGAAAAACTCATTACAATATAAGTGTTTCACATCTGTCGATATCGATAATTATTGATTAGTTGTTTGTTTTAAATATCTGAAATATTATCAAACTGTTGTCGTGACGTTTCCTGTTTTATCCAGTTCTAATTTATTTTCAAGCAGTTATGAAGCGCAGTGGGGAAACTTGAAACTGCTGCTGTGCCAGTTACTCAACAAGTAGTTGCTAGGTAACCAAAGCTGGGGGGAACTTGAAACTGCTTCGCACCTACCAGGTTGTTGCTAGGCAACCAAAGAATAATAGTCAGCTGATTCCACTGACCTTTTAGCTAGCCTTGAGAGCTAGCTAAAAGCCTGGGTTCGTTTCTTTTCATCACTTTCTCATCATCGGCTTTTTTTGTAGGGATGTAGGGAGAGGAACATCTTTCCTTTCCCTACATCTCCCAGAATGCTGTGCGGTTCAATGAAATTATTGTATATTCTATCAGCTGTATTATCTGTTGATATTGATCGTGATATGTATATTGATATATTGTCCAGCCCTACTTGAAAGAGTGGCAAGGAAAGCAAAGCCACAGTAGCCATATTTTTTACCCATTTATCATGCAAAGTTTGAAAACATTGCAAGAAAGAATTTTCATATATTGTACAGGTGTCAAACACAAGGCCCGGGGGCCAAATCCGGTCCACTGTAGCTCTTTATGTGGTCCTGTACACTTCTGCGGGACACATTATAATATTATTTTAGCAGATTTCATTTGTACAAATTACATCAAGGGATTTACACAAAATCAACAAATCCCTGCACTTTTTTGTGCTAATTCATAATTGTGAGTTTATTGCAAATTTTCTACCAAATTGGTAAAAACATCAGGTTTAAGTGGTGCTGATTCCCACTTGCAGTTAGCAGCATTTCTTGCTATTACCTTTACAAATACCTATGGATTTGATTCTGATCTGGAGGCTGAATACACTCTGTAGCCAAACTGGTCACTGGAATTACAAACTAAAGTTTTGTCTCTCAAAGTGCAGCTATTAGAAGTCAGAAAAACTCTCTGAAGGAATTATAACAATATACTTACCCTGAATCCTTCACTGCTTTTTCTTAAATGAATTATAGAAAAGTTCTTCACGCTAAATGCTAAGCTATCAGTGTGAGGCTAGATAGGGACTAGCTCGAACTGTTAGTGCCAGAATAACAGCTTATTTGCTATTCTGGTTCAGTTTATTCACAAAATCTTTGACTGTATCTGCATTTTGAACCTTAACGGCGCCTCAGATGTGTCTTCCTGACGGCGCCAGAGGCTGCTTGTTATGTTGATAATCACACCTCCATCATGAAGTGACATATGATGAAATGAAATGATGGGTGTCCTTCACTGATGTCCTCAAGTTATTCACGTTTTCTTCCATACTCCTGCGTGCTGATCGTTACGGAGATCAAATGTAAACCTAAATATTCTGCCAGACTGCAAAATATTTACCAGAGGTGTTCTTGGAAAATGTCCAATATTACAAGGAAACTGTGTGTTAGTATGAGGGCTGGAGAATTATATTTAATCATCATTATTAGTCCTACAGGTCTAGCAAACCTCCCAGAAAAATGTCCTTCCTTGCTCAGATGAAGTGGTTGAACTGGCGAAGCTGCCAGGTTGAGGACATGTCAAAGGAAAAGCACTCGATTCCTGTTGCTGAGTTTAAAAGTGCAAAATGACACAAGAGAGTCTCACTTTATCGTCTCTTCCTCAGTATTCCTGCTACTGAAGGCGGCGGTTTGTGTTTCTCCAATGCATGAAGAGTGCAGTTGGTGTTCTAAGTGATCTCTGTGTGAGAAGCCTTAGCATGGGATGGGATGGTTTGTTGTTTGTGTGTAATTCCACCAGGTGTTTGCTGATGGCTGCTGGCTAGTCTGAAGGAACTGAGTAGAGGACGGCTGCTCTGTCAGCTATTAGGAGGAGCTGCGTCCTGAAGGCGGGGCTAAGTCCACCCAGCCGTTTTGTAACGCTGAATGGTTGCCATGGAGATCAAATGATTTCTCTTTATAATATGATGTACATCTCAAAAAAGTCAATTTTGCATAGTACTACAAAAAAATGAGTAAGAACAGAGTGAGTGATTGTGCAAATACTTATTGATTTTGTTGGGAGCAACGACGTAAAAGTCGGAAAAAATGAGACAATTCGGACTAATTTGAAAACTATCGGATATTGGATATCGTACCTATGGAAGAGGCACAGGTTTCATTTTTTTCGGGGATGAAAAGATTGGATATTGGTTGCATTCGGTAATTTTTGCTGGACTATTAATTGTCCCAGAAATTATTGCGATAAACGGTAATATTGGTGTTTTGAGACCATTGTTAAGCCTGGCTAAGGCTAAATAATGATATTGCTAAAATAATGGAAGTACAACAAACTTTAAATTCTAGTGAACATTTAAAACTGGCACAGGAAGACATTTTAAATCTCCAAAATAAATAAACAAAACAACAGAAACAACAAATAAAATGAATTATTTAGTTTCTGTAAACAAAAATCTCCTTCAAAAAAGAAAAGTCTAGTTGAGACTAAAACACCAGAGTGAAAACTTTTATCATTCTGGTTTTGGAGAGAAAAATGTTAAATCATGCAAATGGAATTTATTATATGATTAACTGTTTCTTTATTATTTGGGCAGATATAGATTCCCTGATCTCCGATTTGAATCGGTCATCCAGTCTAAGGAAAGGACAAACGTCCCCTCTGGTCTCCGGTTTAAATTGGCTGCTTAGCACCATCATGTTTTGCAGAAACCAAGACCTTCACCTGCCTGAATTGTCAAATTATATCCTGAATTCATCTTAATGAAGGAGGAAGCAGAAAAGACATTCGTGTAAGTGTCGAACTCAATGACTTTAAGTTAAAAGATGGAAGAAAAAACAAGCCGATGATGAGAAAGTGATGAAACGCTTGAAAAGAAACAAACCCAGGCGTTCATCCTTCCGGGTGGGTGGTTGTTGCTCTGACAGCGGGGGCCGGAGGGTTCGCTGCAGCACATTTTTATTCTCTCATCTCAGATTCTCTGGTGCATAATACAGAACCGCAGCCCACTGATCGGGTCGGACCGAGCCTCCCATCAATTACTTTGACATCGGCGTCTGCAAAGTGTCACCGTAGCGCTTTCAGGCACGGAGGACGTTTACTTCCTGAGGCTCAACTGCAACGCAGAAACAAACTGAGGGTGTTTGAGACAATTGAAGAGAAACTGTAGGAAAACATCTTTTAGGGTAAAATGTGACAGAAATTCTGGATCGTTGCCTGAAAAAGTTGAGATGGAAACTGCTTGTTATTCACACCATCGCTGAGTAGGAGGAGTGTTTCAGGCCACTTCATGTTGATTGTAATAAAACTGAAGCAGACAAAAAATGAAAACAGAATTCACTTGATAGCCTTAATGGAGGTCTCTGTGACATTTCTCTAAGCACCTGCTTTGTTTGCAGCTTTTTTTTAGATTTCTCCATGTAGAACAGCAGATGAATAAACGCATAAACCTGACATGTTTCCATTAATCCACAGGGTTCAGTGGGATTGTGGTCCATCCATTGCCACCCAAACTGTTTAAACTGTTCTGGAAAGCTTTTTAATTTATAATTTTATGGGACTATCTGAAAATTTTTACATATATGAGGTCAGACGCAGATGTTGGACAAGAAGGTTTGGTGTAGCTTAGCTGCTGTAGCTTAGCAGGACTCTGTCTATGCCACTGAAACTCGGTCTTCATCATGTTTATGTTTGATGTCACGCTGAATTACAATAAACTGTCATAAGAACACGGCAGTGAAAACTTATGACACTCAGATATTGTATTTAAGCATTTTCTCTAGAGAAAAAAAGAACAAATTGTAGGTGACCAGCCAAACTATGCTAAATGTTAGCCTATCTAGTGCTAACGCCAGCTTATCTGTTATAATGAACAGTGAGTGACCAGTGTAAGCATGCTAGTTGCCAGCTTAGCCAATGCTAATGCTAGCCTAACCTTGCTAATGAATTGCAGAGGAAGTAATAAATCCATTCGATGACTGACCTAGGCATGCTAGTTGTTAGCCTAGCCTAGCCTAACACTAATATCCAATGCTAATCCTAATTTATCTATGTTCATAAAGAATGGTGACAAACCTCTGCATAGTTTTTAACCTAGCCTAATGCTAATGCTAGCTTTTACAATGCTAATGCTAGCCTGTCTGTTCCAACGGACATTAGAGGGAGCAAAAAAAGTTATTAAAAAAAATTTATTTCAATTTAATTTCACTTAAATTTGTATTTTATTCCCTAATTTAATTACTTAATGAACAAACTGAGACCTTTAAAAAATGTAGATAAAATATTGATAAAATGCTCCTATTGTTATATGTTCTGATGAAAATTCATCCCCATCTTGCTGTTAAGACTCATGTGGTGTGAACTCATTGTTTTCTTTGTTAGATAAAAAATGTCAAAATACTTTTATTTCCTGCTGAGAGAAATCCTGCAGCGACATGTTTGTGGAAAATAGCAGCTCTGATTCTGCTGAAAACCTTTTAGTTTGGTAAATGTAAGGAAAAACTGCATGTTTTTATATGGCAGCTGGTGTGTCAATGCAGTTTTAAAATGCGTGAATATTAGGAACAACTTTAATTAGAGTTAGACGCTTCTGATCGGAGGAAAACTGTGACAGTTTGTTAAAAAAAGGAACATTGCCCATCTTTTTATAATAAGGAAATATTTTTCTTCAGACAGAACAGGGCAAGAAGCAGAATATAGGTCTGTGCAATTATTTTACTCCTATAAATAACATTTGTAACCGACTACATATAAAATTTTCATTGTTTTCAGACTAATGATGCAGTGGGAAACAACTGGAACTGGCTCTACTTCATCCCTCTCATCATTATTGGCTCCTTTTTCATGCTCAACTTGGTGCTTGGTGTCCTGTCAGGGTAAGAATATATTTATATTTCTTATTCTGTAAGTGAATTGATTTGTGATCAATGGTTTATCAGATTAAAATTAGCTCCAATCGATTAAGTAGTAATGTCCGTTTTAGAGCGTCTTTCGGTGTTGTAGTTTGGCCGCCATCCAGCAGAGGGCGCCGCTGGCCACTTTGAATCAGCGGAGACGTTGGTACAGAAACAAAGATGGCGGAGCTAACATAGAACAGGGAAGAAAAACTGTTCATTCCTAAATGAAGTCTGTTCTGTCTCTGTTTTTAAAAAATTACAATTCTTGTCAGAGAATTTGCCAAAGAGCGAGAACGAGTGGAGAAGCGTCAGGAGTTCCTGAAGCTTCGGCGCCAGCAGCAGATCGAGCGGGAGCTCACCGGGTACCTGGAGTGGATCTGCAAGGCGGGTGAGAGACTGGAAACAAAACACCAGACTGTCAATAATAAGAGCAAAATCTGACAAACCGGTCCTCTGCTGCAGAGGAGGTGTTGCTTGAAGAAGAAGATGAGATTGCAGAGGAGAAGGCCCCGATGGACGGCGCCTGGTACAAGAGGAAACAAAACCTTTCAGGTGAAAACCGAGCATCTGCTTTCAAATGTGCATTAACCAAACTGACTGTTTCCACGAAATCTAGTTTCTTTGTTAAGAAAAACAAAACCCAATCATGTTTGGCTTATTGAAAACAGAATAATCAAATATTGCATTTACATAAGGAAAACACGTCCTAATTACATGAATAAACCAGATGTGGGTGGCGTTGGATGACCCGGTTCTGCTTGGGAAGGATCCAGAAACCTCAGCACTTTTCCTTTGAGGGCTTTTCCCAGTTTTCTTGGGAGGTCGTTCAAGCATCTCACATGCAGAGATGCTCTGCTGCGTTCTGCTGCTAACCGCAGAGTTTTAAACACTCTTCCTGAAATATAAACTCTGTGTTACTCAGTTAAATCTTGAAGATTTTATCGAAGGTGCTTCTAATTTTCTAATTATTTTTCCATAATTTTTAATATTTCATCAGCCTCAAATCAGCATATTTTTACAAAAATATTTGCTTTTTATGTTTTTTATGCACTCTTTCTTCCTTAAAATTAAGATTATTAATTAAAAGAAATGAAAAACTATGTATAATATTCCTACAGCTTTACAATTATCCACCATTTTGTGTTGGTTTATCATCTAAAATCATTAAAAAACTAATTGAAGTTTGTGATTGGGCAGAAGTTCAAATCATATCAATATTATTACAAAACACTATAAATTAATTAATCTTCCAGTTTTCTTTATAAATTTGCAATCAAGGATATAACAGATACCAGCTTTTGTTTCATTCATAATTGTGAGGTTATTTGCTAAAACGTCAAAAAAACTTTTGGTTTAAGTCATGCTAACTCCCACCTGTAGGGGGCAGTATTTCTTATTTCTACTAAACTTTTGTCATAATCTATGATGGATGTGGTAGCAAAAATGTAACTAGGTTCTTTAAAGATTAAAATGTTTGAGTCCAATCTCTTGTCTTGTTGGGATGTAATAAAGAAAAAGATCACAAATATTTCTAAAGTAGCATCACAAAATGAATGATTTTCAATGCAAAAAAATTAAAATAATAATCACAAAATCCTGGAGGAACTGATAAATAGGAGGAATAATTGTTCGGAGATTGAAACAGATAAATTAGAAAATAATTTTACCAATCAAATCTTCTGCTTTGGAGAATATCAATGTATATGTTATGATACATAAACAAATTTAGTTGTGTTTTTTTCAGCTTTTTTTTATAAACTTCACTTGAAATTTGCTAATTCAGATTTTACAGCCTGATGTGAAGGTATTGGACTTGTTTAAATGCATTCCCATGCACACACACACACACACACACACACACACACACACACACACACACACACACACACACACACACACACACACACACACATGCACACACACACCTGCACACAGTTGTTATGCTTTTGCCAGGAAACAGACACACACTCCACACACACAAGGCAGCAGAAGCCAGCACTCCTGTGTCCTCCATTAGTCACAAACGGAGGATTAGCACATCTGAATCCTCGGCTGTAGAAATGTGGCTGTGATGTTGTTGGTGCAGAAAATATGCGTTTGGTTTCTTTCAGATAAATAACAGGTGTGAGTAATGGAGCAACGTGTCAGTCAGACTCAGGGATTTAGGAAGACAGTAATTCTGGTGGCATATGAGTCACTGCTGACATAAATAATCGTAGCCGCTAATCACTTCCACACCATCCGTTACAGTTACAAGCAGATGACCAATTAGGCAAATTAGGTGATTTAGTGACTTCCAGAGATGTTTGGGTTTTCTACAGAAGGGTTGAGGAATAACGCTCACTTCCTGTGTTTACTAACTGGTTTTATGCAAACTTCCTGTTAGCTAACTATGCTGCAGGCTCAATATAATTTTTTGTAACAGCTAACCAGAAGTACTACTGCTAACTTCCTGTTCCTACTAACAATGCCACAGTGCTAATGCTAACTTCCTGTGCTACAGTACTAATGCTATCTTCCTGTTGCTAACTTCCTGTGGATGCTAACAATGCCACAGTGCTAATGCTAACGATGCCACAGTGCTAATGCTAACGATGCCCCAGTGCTAATGCTAACGATACTATTTCAGTAGTAGTTTTTATGTCAGCTGCTGACAAACAGTTTTGTTTAGGAAATCTGTCAATAGTAATTTATTTTACCTGAATACAGGTTATATTTTCTATTTTTCTGAAAACATTCTCCATTTAAATTCTGCAGCAGCAGCTGTTTTAAAAGTTATTTTTGTGTTGATTGTTTTGGCCAATCATTAGTTCCTTCATTAACAGAAGTAAACTGAGTTTCCGGTTCTATTTCCTGGTTTCCATCCTTTGTGTTTTTTACTGTTTCTGCAGTTCTGAAGCGAGGGAAAATCAAGAAGGGTAAAAATGATCTGATTGGTGCGGAGGAGGGCGACGATCCCTTTGCTGACATGTCCTCTGTTGGTAAGGCTCATCGTTTTAGACAGGTCGTCTGGAGGTCAAAGGACACCATCTGTTCACAGTCTTTTACATAAATGCATATAGTTTACTACAAGATCCTGACCTTTTGACCTCCGTTTATCAAATTAGGGTAAAAATCTCACAGGAAAACCTGAACTTTAGGATTTATCCTGCTTGATAAGTTGAGTAGCAACGACACTGGATGCCCTCACTGCTTTGGTGGCACTTTGCAGTTTTTGGACATTTAACAACTAAAAAATTACTTTAGTCTTAAAGTTTGTTTTATATTTAATTATTGGGTGAAGATACTGACTACTGTAACTCTCGTGTCGTGTTTTTGGATCCAGTTCCCCCCGGCTCCCCGTTCGGTCGGGCCAGCGTGAAAAGCGGCGGGAAGATGGACAGCTCATCCTACTTCCGGCGCAAAGAGAAACGCTTCCGGTTCTTCATCCGGCGGATGGTGAAAGCTCAGAGCTTCTACTGGATCGTTCTGTGCCTGGTGGGCCTCAACACGCTGTGCGTGGCCATCGTCCACTACGACCAGCCGGACTGGCTGACCAGAGCGCTCTGTGAGTGATCACCGCTCCACGCTGACGAAAGCCAGACCTTCACGATTGCTTTAATTAAAAGTTTCATTTACAACCAGACTCAGCAGAGCTGGTGTTTCTGGGTTTGTTCCTGACGGAGATGACCTTGAAGATGTACGGCCTCGGAGTGAGAAATTACTTCCACTCGTCCTTCAACTGCTTTGATTTTGGGGTAAGTGGCCGGAATCAAAATGGCTTCCTTCATTCTCTTGATGATTTTAATGGCTTGTTCCAGTTATGCTGGCCAAACTGATACGAAGCCTCACTGATGATCAGGTTGACGTTTTGATACATAGCTGTAAAAAATAGCAGGAAGAATCCGATCAGCAGATATGGAACCAAAAAATTAAACTCCACCTACAAAACCTCTTGTACTGAACTCTGGTGCAGTTCGAATGCTTCTGTTAACTTCAAGTGAACTACAACGCAGAGCAATCTGGGTAAATACAGCCAAAACAAGGATGCTAACTAGCGCTAGCATGAGAAACGTCTCCTGATCATGTACCAGCGGATTAATACAACCACTAAAATCTGACACTACTCCATTTTTGTTTACATTTTGTGAAGCAGGAAGTTGTGCTCAATGTTTTACTCAGAGGTTTTTGGTGCAGCGCCCCCACAGGCGAGGAAGTGAACAGCCTTTTCACTTTGTTAAACAGAACCGCAGCAGCTGAAAATGTAACAAACAGTAAATGTAACAGTAGTTGCAAATTTGATCCCCAACTGAACAAAACAAAATGATGTTTAGGAATAAAACAATCAAAAACATCAGATTAAGCTTTAAGAAGTTGCACCCAGAGTTTGTTGAACACAATTAACTTGTTTTCTTTCAGTTTAATTGTCGTCATCAGATCTAAAAGCATCTGCTGCCGTCTCCTCTGTTGCGTTCAGGTGATCGTGGGAAGTATTTTTGAGGTCATCTGGGACCTGATAAAACCAGGAGCGTCGTTTGGGATCAGCGTGCTGAGGGCCTTGAGACTCCTCCGGATTTTCAAAGTCACCAAGTGAGTTTGTTTCAGGAAGGCTGCTGTCAGGACGACGTCTGTTCAGCAAACAAACATTTGGCTTCTTATGCACTTGGCAGCTGATGGCCTGTTAGGCCTTCAGCGCATTTTGGATTTGCTTCAAACTCTGGGTGTCCTACATTGCCTCTATTCAAAAAGAAAGAGAAATCTGTATTGCTGGAACATTAAAAGTGACCTATTATGCTTCGTTGAAGAGGTTTGGATTGTTCTATGGGCGATACAAAACATGTTTTTCCCCAAAATCAAGATAATGAGATTTTAGTCTGATCAGTTCTGCCAGTTTTGAGATGTTTTAGGGTCTCTGTCACTTTAAGTCAGTCTGTCTCAAACTGTGCGCCCCCTACTGGTCCGCTAGGTACTGCATGTAAACCACAGTTTATTTGCCGTGGCGTCAGCTCAACGTGCGATGCTACAGCTAGCTTACCAAAGGATTGCGTTAAAAATAATAATGGAAAACCGGCTTAATGATGTATTTTTTCACCACATTTTTTTAATTAACTCATTAAGTAAAAAAACATGTTGAATTAGTGATACTCTACATTTGTTTTGCTTAAATAACCCTTTTAACCAACGTTTCATTCAATGCTTTTCTTTCTGCTCTCAGATACTGGAACTCGTTGAGGAATCTCGTCGTTTCCCTTCTCAACTCCATGAAGTCCATCATCAGCCTGCTCTTCCTCCTCTTCCTCTTCATTGTGGTCTTCGCTCTGCTCGGCATGCAGCTCTTCGGTGGACAGTGAGTAATATTTCCAACATGCCGTCGTCTCTGTTGCTCCGTCTTACACACAAACCCCCAGCGACTCCTCCAAGATCCTCTCCTGTCTTTCTGCTTGTGATCCCTGGACCGCTGCGGTGGCGGTGACAAGCATGTCGGCGCAGCAGGTAGCTGGCTGAGCAGCAGCACCAACTGGAGCCCTTTGAATATCACTCCCAGCAGGAGCGCCGTGTCGTCTAATGACAGGAACACCTCCTGATCCCAGAGCTGGCTGCGCATAATCAAAGGCCTGGCATCTGGCCCACGTTCTGAATCCATTTACACACAAACCTTTTATATCGCAGCCCACATCACTTCTGGGACATTGTGGTGTTGCAATGTTGTCATTCATACAGCAGCTTTACGGTGAGACTGTATTTACTTTTAATAAAGTAAAAACTGCTGCTTAGATCAGATGAGGAGTCCAGGTCAAGTCTCAAGTCTTTAGGGAAAAAATCTCCCCCAGGTCTTTTATCTTCATATTCAATTGAAATTCAAAAATATGCGTAGTTCCCACAAGTCTGAACCGGGAGTGATCTGCGCCATCTTAGTAGGCAAACACATTGCAAAGCATAGCAGGCCGATGGCTTTGAGACCCACAAAAACAAAACATGTGGACATTCCTGACCGATGTTTGAGAAAGCTACATGAACAAAATGGCTGCTGTTGGATCGACCCGTATGAGAACTATTCATGTGAATAACATGGTTCTGGTGACCAGCAGAGTGAGGTCATGTTGTAACAAACACATAGGCTATATGTCCATCTCAGCTGGCACATAAAAGCTACTTTAGCTAAGCTAACTTTCCTAGTTCGGCTGTAAGTACCACAGTAAACGTTGCTGATATTTATCTTAGTATTACAGAGGTGGGTAGAGTACTCAATAATTGTGATCTAGTAATAGTTGTAATGTTTTTACAGCCAGTTCTTTTTTATTGTTGTCATAGTATCTCCATAGCAACTGCCTACCAAGATGGCCGTCAGTTACAAAGTTCCAGGAAGTGTGATGTCACATGGGAACTATGTATTCAAATTCAATAATACTTTATTGATCCCAAAAAGAAATCAAATAATAATAATAATAATATTTTTGCCTCTGAAGTCTGAAGCTCCAGCTGCCATCTTGTTGTTGGTCGTATTTTCTCCCAGTGACCGTTGGCGCCGCGCGTCGTTGCGCTTTGGGACAGCAGGCCGTTGCCATGGTTCCCGGCTTAATTCTGCGACATCATTGGCGTTACTTGGCTGTCAGCTGATGGACATGTGTGAGATGAGTCTGACACCAACAAGATGTGTGTAGTTAGCCGAGCGTATCGGACTGAACACATTTCCTCTAATCAATTATTTCCTCGTCTTTCTCTAGACTGAACTCCTGCTCAGCGTGTAAAGTAGCATCTCTTATTGTTTTTTTAATGTTCCTGAGCAAAGATCATGAGTCATCTTGTAAGTAACCTAAAAATAGTCTGTTCTCTGTCAGCTGTGCTGTAACAAAGGGAAAACACAACCGTTTTCTTCTGAACAGAGACCTGAATGTCTCTGCTCTTCGCTCTCTCTGGGCTAAATGGTGAGAATTGAAAATGAGCAGCAGAGCCGTTTCCCTGCTGAGACTCTGTGGACATGAGCTGCGTTTTGAGAGAAAGAAAATGTCTGAAGGAACGATTTGTTTTTCTGATTCCAGCTTCAGAGCCTCTTCGTCGATTAGCTCTGACTTCGTGGTTCTCAGCAGACTTGCTGCTCTCATGTTTACAGCCAGAGATAATTCACAGACTCTGCTGCGCTCAAACTGTTTACTCTGAGTTTCAGTTGGATTACTTTCAGTTTGACATTTCACGTTTGGTATCTTAAAGATTTGGCATTTAGTTAAAAGGATAAAAAAGAAAAGAGGTTGATCTGTGGTGATCAGTCCTTCCAAATCATTGGAAAAATGCCAAATGTTTTGTTTTCATGCTAATCACATGACTGCAACCCTCAGATTTAGTATCATAATCGGAAATAAAGTAGATTTAAGTGACGATGTTGTTGCCGGTTGGACCGATCTGAATGTCCAGTAATCTGGAGCTTGTTGGAGTTCAGAGTTGATGAAACATCCACTGGTTACAAACCAGTAACAGGATCTCTGAACACTCAACATGTTAAACCTGGAAGCAGAAAACAGGAAATTTCTTGGATGGATGGATGGATGGATGGATGGATGGATGGATGGATGGTTAGATGGATGGATGGATGGATGGATGGATGGATGGATGGTTAGATGGATGGATGGATGGATGGATGGATGGTTGGATGGATGGATGGTTAGATGGATGGATGGATGGATGGATGGATGGATAGATGGATGGATGGATGGATGGATGGATGGATGGATCATTGCTGTGCAGTAAAGTCTGTATTTTTCTAATTTTTTTCCTGGGTTTCATTGATTCATAATAAATAAATGTAAATATCTATAAATCAAATATCTATAAATCAAATATCTGTATGATGATGTTAATCTTCCTCAGCATTCAGAGGAAACTAAAGAACCGTTTTTCCTCCCAGCTGCTCTACAGGACCATTGCTGGTCCAAATCATAGCGACCAACAGAGTCTCAGTCTGCGTCCGTCTTCCTCCTGTGAAACCAGAACCGTTCAGGCTCGGCGTTAATCCGCCTCCTCCGGTTGGTTCACCATAAAAAGTAAAACCTGCTGCCGTTGTGTTCAGGATTAGATGGAGCTGCTGGGAACAAACTGAGCGTCATGTGACTCCGGTTCCCAGGGTGGAGGTAATGGAGTCTCCGTGGTCGCGCTCCCAATCCCCATTATCAGGATAAACAGAGCAACACACTCGCCGCTCAGCGCGGCTAATCCCCGAAGAGAAGAAGAAGAAGAAGAACGGGAGGAATGAAGAGAATAAATGGAAAGACGATGGAGGGATGCAACCGGGAGGAGAATGTTTAATCCATCGCTGTGAAAACACTTTATTTTATCTTAAATGAGTTTAGTCCTCTGCTGCACTTAAAAAACTAACTATATGTGGAATAATGTTCAAAAGGTGTTGGAAATAATCTCAGGAAACTGTAAAGTTACACTTTAAAAAATTAACATCAATGTTTGGGTTTATTTAACCTGACATAAAGAGAAGAAATTGGTTTTATTTTTCAGTGTTTCACCTTGTTATTCATACGACTCCTTAAGATTGATTCTGCCAACTGATTTTCATATTACTGGTTTTAAATCCCACAGAAAAATTATATTTTTAAGGGTTTTTTTTAGCTTTGTGATTTTTTTTTTATTAATGAAGCGTTTCTGATTTTCCAGGTTTAACTTTGAAGATGAGACACCAACAACAAACTTTGATACCTTCCCAGCAGCCATCCTCACTGTGTTCCAGGTAAAATAACCACAGAAAAATGGACAAACGAAGCTCTTTATCTGAATTCAAATTAGCTTAAAAATAATCTCTTTTGTCCCCAGATGAGCTCTGTGATAATCCTTCAATTAGCCTGTGCTCATCCCCCTTTGCTCTGTGAAGTGATTTAATTCACAGTCTGTTTACGAAGCAGTCTGCGTTTTCCTCAGATCCTGACCGGCGAGGACTGGAACGCCGTCATGTACCACGGCATCGAGTCTCAGGGCGGCGTTCGGCGTGGGATGTTCTCCTCCATCTACTTCATCGTCCTCACGCTCTTTGGAAACTGTATCCCTTTCGGTGCAACAACAGAACTTAAATATGAGGCAAAAATAGCTAGCAATGCTAACTGAAAAGTTAGTTGTGCTAACACTCAAGCATTAATCATAAACATTAGGTTGGTATAAGCTAATGCTAAAGCATTGGAAATGTACTTAGCACCATTTGTGTGCTACGTGCCAACATGGTGGCATTAACTTCTACTTTAGCATTAGCATAACAAAATACTAAGCTAATGCTAAAGTGCTACAGTGTAAATTCAACTATATTGATTCCCACCGTATGTTAATGTCTTAAGGTGCTACAACAGGGCTGTAAACATTAACGATGGCGACTCATCTGAATATTACCGTATTTTTCTGACTTTAAGCTGCTACTTTTTTCCCGTGTTTTGAACCACGCGGCTTTTAGGCCGGTGCGGCTTCTCTGTGGATTTTTCTTCAACCACCAGGGGGCGCTTTAGCAGGAAGTGAATTATTGGAAGTCAAAATTAGAAATCAAAGATGAAAGCGCTGATTTTCATTTAGAACAAGCACATACAATTTCCTTGTTTTTTTTCTAGGAAATTTCTGAGAATAATTTCAAAATATTTATTTTTTTTTGGTGGAAATTTTCTCCTTTTTTTTTATATGTGCAGTGGCCCTAAAACACCTTAGAAAACCTGAACTAGCAAACCAAATTGAGGCTATTCTTGAACTGTGATCCAGGGCCACCCAGAATCGTTCATGGGGCCGCAAATGGCCGCCGTCCCACACTTTGGACACTCCTTTTTTAAACCATTTACTGTTTTACAAAAATGCATTCTGGGTACAAAATAAACATCATTATCTGCCATGATGACAAAGAGAAATGTTGTAATCTTGAATGCAGTTCAGAAGCGAACACAAATGAGGAAGAAAATAAAAATATTTCTAATTCAGTTTTACTGCAGTCATAAAAACTGATCATTTTTGCACAGATTTTAGATTTTGTGTGCATAATTCATCCTTTTCCATCCTTGTCTGCATTTTTTCACAATGCATGCTGGAGTCCTGATGGCTGAAACTGACGGTTGAGGTGTAGAAACCTCACAGATTGGTTTATTTCTCATATTGTGAATACAGTACATGTCACACTCCAGATGCAACATTACTGGCGGAAGCAATGTGTTTGAGTCATCAGGACATTTTTAAAAATATTTTGCCACTAGGGATATTTTTCCTGAAAGTTGTGCTTCAGACACTCTGCTGAACGTCTTCTTGGCCATCGCTGTTGATAACCTTGCCAACGCCCAGGAGCTGACGAAGGTGGGCTCGCTCAAAAATCACCAAGACCAACAGAAAGCAGTTTATATTTTCCTGTGTCCTCATGATATTCAGCTGTGAGACATAAAACCTGGGCTTCGGGTTGGCAGGATGAAGAGGAGCAGGAGGAAGCAGCCAATAAGAAGCTCGCTCTGCAGAAAGCTCTGGAAGTAAAAGAAGTCAGTCCGATGTCAGCCGCCAACATTTCCATCGCTGCGTAAGTTTCTGTCTCCTTCTCGCTCTGTTTGCTCCCAAAATGGAGGGAAATATGTTTGTTTTTCTATATTTCTCTCTCTGGATGTTCTCCCCTCTCCGTCTCAGAAACCTGTTTTTGTTTGTTTGCATTTCTCCTCATCTTGTCCCTGTTATGAGCGTGATCTAGCTGTTGTCTTCTCCAACTTTATCTGCAATTAAGGAAGCACTGAGTTTCGACTAACAGCTTTCACCTAATTGTTTGTTTTGCTGCTGTGCTTAATTAACATTTTACTAAACAAACAATGAAAAAAGATTTTTTTCACTCCTTTTTGTTGCTCCCTGTTCTACAGATATTCCACTGTTTATTTTTAAGATGTCAAATCTGCACAAAAATATCAGGATATTGCAAATATATTAATATAATATACTGTAATATATTAATGTAATGGTGAGTTTTGTGAGACAAAATCTCCCCAAAACTTTTAATATTTCCATGAAAATGATAAGATAAAATAAAATAAAAACTGTTCATATTTATGTCGTTTCTGAAGAAACAAAGAAAAAGTTTTCACAAAGTTTCATCAGTGGATTTTGTTGGTGTGTTTAATTGTACAACAGCATATTAAAAAATGGGAGTACATTTCTGCCAAAAAACTCTGAAAACACTTCAGAAAATTTCTAGAAAAAAAAAATTGTCTGAGTTTGAAATAACTCGGAAATGTTCTAGGAAAAACTTCAAAATTTCAAAAAGAATAGTTTCAAAAGTTGAATTTTTTTTTTTTTTTTTTTTTTTTTTACTTTTTAAAGTTTTCCCAATTTTTAAAAGTTTTCTTTCCAGAAAATCTGACACTAATCTCAAAATTTTTGGGGTTTTTTCTAGCGGTTTTTCTCAAAAATCTTTGTGCTCAGTCTCAAAATTTCTGAGTTTTTTTCTTTAATTTTTTTTCCTGAAAATAGTCTCAGCATTTCTGATTTCTATAGTAAATGTTCTTATTTTTCTTGGAAATTTTTTAAATTAATCTGAAAGTTTCTAAAATTTTTTTAGTCAGTAATTTACAAGCAAAAACAAGCAGAAAGGTTAAAGGTCAGGATGAGCTCCATAATATTGGATTTGCTAATTTTCAGTTTTAATCTTTGCCCAGTTTTTATATTATTGTTGCTATAAGTTTCTCAGTCGTCTATTCATGTGACTAATTGATTATCTTTGCTCCTTAATTGCCATTATCCCCACTGATCAGTGCTAAATATCTCCTGGTGTTTTGCTTCCCAGTCGTTCTCCTTTGTTGTTGTTTTTGCTGTTGTTGTGTGATGTTTGGTTTCTGCATGTCAAAGATTTCCTTTGGTTGTTGACTGTTATGCTAAAAGGCTTGTGGTTTTGTTTGGTTTTAACTGGACAGGTTTTGTTTTTGTTTGATTCCTGTTGAGAAAAACTCAGGGTTTCATTCCCAAATCCTTTTCCAGCTCACAGTGCAGCAAAGTATTAATTCAGAACCTTTTGGAAATGTTGATACCATAATTAGGTGCAAATATTCTGAATTTGGCATCAGGGATGCTATCCTGCTGCAAGCTAACAGTCCATGAGGGCTAACAATAACTTCCTGTAACATTTATCTTTGCTACATGGCTAATCCTAGTCTTTTTGTACTCAATCAATAACATCATGTAGCAGTTAGCATTGCTATAGTGTTTATCCTAGCTTCTTGGTACAGCTAGTTCAACTAGAATGCTAACAATAATGTCATGTAGCAGTTAGCGTTGCTACAGTATTTATCCTAGCTTCTTGGTGCAGCTAGCTCAACTAGAATGCTAACAATAATGTCATGTAGCAGTTAGCGTTGCAACAGTATTTATCCTAGCTTCTTTCTGCAGCTAGCTGTGCTAGAATGCTAACAATAATGTCATGTAGCAGTTGGTGCTAATCCTATTTCAAAAAGCTCAAGATTTTTGTGCTTTCAAACTTTTTTTTCTTTTAGAAAACTTCTGAGATTACTCACAAAATAAATTCCAGATTTTTTAAATGTTTTGTTCTATCTACAATGGCTCTAATCCTAATTTGTTGTCATACCAGAAGCTCCAGATGAACGTTTAGTTTTAGTAGCAAAACAAAAAGATTCAAAGCTGTTTGCTCTTTAATGATGAGAATAAAACTTGTTTTCAAATCTTCCCACTCTGGAATGAAACTCCTGGATGGTTTTTGATTTTGTCGACTCGCTCCGGGTCTGGCTCAGGTTGCTGTTGTGTTTTCAGAGCAGCTTCATAGAAACAGTGTGAATCACGGAGTGTAGGGACAGGTGGACGGCACCGACAGGTAAACGCACCGTCCACCTGCCCCGTCCACATTTCTCGGCTCATTCTTTTCCTTTTGTTTTTGTTCTGCATGTACAGTTTTGTAAAGCAAAATCGAGATGCACTCTCTCGCAGGTCGTCCGTCACCAGCATTCAGTCACCGTGAGTTATCGCTCTCTCAATTTTCTGCTCCTTCCTTTCTTTCCTTCCTTTTGTCCTTTATTCTCTCTCCATCTCTTAATTCCTCCCATTATACCATTGACTCTTTATCCTGTTCTTAAAATGAATCTTTCCCACTCTCCTACTTGTTTTCTCCTGTTGTAGACTTAAGCTAACCTTTAATCCTGCTAGAAGGAACAAAATGTTGTGTTTAGTTCATTATATAAGGCGGTTGAGTTGGAGAGTAAAGTGACAGTAACTAGTGTTTCTACAGCTCATCGTTGTTGGTGTCTCCAGTAATTCCTCTGTTCTGTGCGCTCTGATCCCAGTAATTTGTTTATAAAAGCTTAATTTCCCAGTGTTGCTGTCAGCAAAAGTAGTTTGACATTTCCAGTGTGTTTGCCATGGCAGACCCCCGGACATGACGGTGGGATAAAGTAACCAAGAAGCCGCTCAAACATCGGTAATCTGCTCTTTGTTGGTCACAGTGGAGCATTGGAAAAACATTATTTGCTCAACTACTTCATTCCAAAACGTTTAAATTGTATATGACAGCTCATAAAAGCCTAAAATCCAGTTTCTGAGAAAGTTGGAAAGGATTTTTATTAAAGAAATGGTTTGTTATGACCTTCACAATCACTGCAAAAGCACCTAAAAAACCCAGAAACTAAATTTTGGGGTTTTCATTAACTATAAGCCACAATTATCATATTTATTTTAAATAATTCTCACTGTAAAATAAATAAATTACTGTTGAATTCCTGAAAGAAGCTATTTGTTAACCTTCTAAATGATTTCTGTACAATATGACTGACAAACATATCACTGTAAGTGTTTCATAACAGTCGATATTGATAGTTTTATGTTTAAAATATTTGAAATTCTACCAAACTGTTGTGACCTTTCCTGTTTTATCCAGTTTTCTTTTCATGACGTTATTTCTTTATTTTTAAGCTATTATGAGGCGCAGTGGGGAAACGTAAAACTGTTGCTGCGCCAGTTACTCAGAAGGTTGTTGCTAGGCAACCAAAGAGCGAGTGAGTCGCTTGATTCCAGCAACTTTGCTTAGCAAAAGTCTTTCCTCTGCATGCATCTTCCAAAAGATTGAATATTGAATATTAGACATATTATATATTGCTATTGATTTATCATCCAGCCTTATTTTAATTATTTAAATAAATCTGTAAAAAAAGGCTTAAATTTGTTTATAAGATAAAAATATTTACACACGTTCTCCTATTGTTTTATGTCTTATTTCTAACAAATGACCAGTCCGGCCAGTTTAATATCTGTCATTGACCAGTGCAGCCGTACCAAAGCTCCCTGTCTGTGTGTGTTTGACCTGTCTGTCTGGTTCCTGTGTTTTCTCTGTCTGTGTGTCTTTTAGGAGTTATACAGTCTACTGCTCCCCCACTCGACATATCTTGAAATACAGGTGACCATATAGAAAACGGTTCCATGAATGGACATGTACAGTCATGCCTTACAGACAGTCTGGACTGCTAAGATAGCTCAATGTTTGAATCATTTTAATTTTCTTCCTTGTTGTTTTCTTGGGGGGGGGAAATGCATGTATGCAAATTGTTTATTTTTTTTTTTCATCAAATATCATGTAACAGAACACTTACATGAAATAACTCTTCAATGAATGTTGTTAAAAATTAAGCAGAACCTTGTTTCTTCCATTACATGTAAGGAGCAGCAGACATGTCATTAATTGATCCTCAGCAGATACAATCACCTCCATAAGCAGGAGTTTTATCAGGTTACCTGGTAATTCCTGTTACACGGCTTACTGAAAATGGATCCTAGAGGTTCCTTCCAAAACAAAATGGGAACCAACATGGATCCCTGGGGTACACCACAACAAACAGCAAAATCCTTCACAAATATGGACTAAACTGTGACAAAACTGACCCAACTGTGAAAAGAAGACCATAAAAAGTCCTAAAAAAATTCACAAACGCCACAGATGATGGCAGATGGACACATTTAAATTTATTGGAGCACGGTAAGGCTGAAAAACGTATCACGATACATACGTTTCATATCAGTCAATATCGATAATTATTGATTAGTTTTGTGCTAAATATCTAAAATGTTACCAAATTGTGGCCTTGACCTTTCCTGTTTCATCCAGTTTTCTCTCCACATCGTTTTTTATTTTTAAGCAGTTAAAACTTGAAACTGCTGCTGCGTCAGTTACTTGACAAGTTGTTGCTAGGTAACCAGAGTTGGTGGGGGGAACTTGAACTGGCCTCTTACCCAGCAGGTTGTTGCTAGGCAACCAAAGAGTGAGTGAGGCAGTTGATTCCACCAAGCTAGCTTAGCTAGCTGTGAGATGTTGGGAAGCTAAAGGCTTTCCTCAGCCTACATCTCCCAGAATGCTGTGCGGTTCTGATCGGAGTTCAGTGAATATTCCATGTATCAGATGTATTATAAATGGATATTGATCAAATGGCTTTTGTGATATTGTCATTGATTTATTGTTAATCTCTACCAAGAATATATGAGATCCTTTATAACTGCCTATTATTGTAGTTCAAATATACCTTACTATCCATCTCAGCGCTATCACAGATGCTAACATCTAATGTCTCTCTTATCTCCACTCTTGGGGGTTCAGCCAATCAGCACCAGGGAAAATAATTGGCGCTTCTGGATTGCCAGTAGCGTGACAAATAGCATTGCTGCTCGGTATTTGAGCTTCCAAACTACATTTTCTCTCATATTTTAGATATGCTGTACATAAGTAGTTGTGTTTTCGAGCTCAACCACCTCAAAATAACCGGCAAGCAGGATGTAGGAGTAATGAGTTGAGCTGGTTTGTGGCCAAATGTCCTGGGTACCATGAAGACTTTTATGTGACTGTGAGCTGTAAAATATTCCAGAGTCAGATTTTAGAGAACAGCAGAATTTTTTCTCAAACTGGGTCATCCATGGGTCAATGATACCAAACACTGGATCATCGAGTTAATCAGCTACAGAGAGCTGCTGCTTATACCAGCTACAGTATTATGGGATGGACTTAGATTTTTACCACTTACATTAAAGTTCGACCTGAGAACATTTTACTAAAGTGGAAGTGAGATTTATAAACTGAGATGACAGATTTACTGTTTTTCCGTTGTTCAGCTGGAACTTACTAGGATCCATATATCAGACCATTGGGCTACGTTCACACAGCAGGTCTTGGCGTTCGATTCCCATTTTATTTATTTTTTGTGTGGTAGTTCATACTGATGATACATAACTCCCACAAGTCGGAACTGAAAGTGATCCGCCATCTTGGTAGGCAAACGAAGCTTAAAGCACAGACTATAATTAGTATAACTAACAATAATAATACTTATTTTGTTAGCCTTAGTTAATGATAACTTTATTTTGTTAACTTTAGTCAAAGATAAAAGCCTTTATTTTGTTAGGGTTAGTTAACTATAAGTTTAGTTTAATTAATAACATTTTTTTAATTAATGATAACTTTTATTTTGTTAGCCTTACTTAACTATTTTAACCTTTATTTCATTAGTTTTAGTTAAGTATGTTAACCTCGGTTCAGACTGGTGTAAAAAAGCCGGATTCAGGTTTCCCTGCTGTGTGAACGTAGCCTTAGCGTTAGCCTTACCGTTAGCGCTAGCCTTAGCGTTAGCGCTCTCTTAGCTACATCTAATCAGTGAAAACGTTTCTCCATCTTCCTCTTCATGTGATCATTTAACTCGCCATCCATCGACCTAAATCTTCTGTTTCTGCTCATCCAGACGCTTCTCTGGGAATGTGTCAGCCTCAGGTGTCATGGCTCCGGCCCATCAGAACTCATCAGAACCTGAGATTTACTCACTGTGTTTTGGTTGGATGCTTGCAGCAAGGAGCAGCAGCGTTCTGCAAAGGCCATGTCGGTGTGGGAGCAGCGGACCAACCAGCTGAGGAAGCATCACCTGAAGACAAGCACCGAGGCGCTGTTCAACGAGCTGGACCCGGACGAGCGCCTCGCCGCCTCCAGCGCCCTCCACCTGCACCCCGACATGAAGACGCACACCGACCGGCCGCTCGTCCTGGAAGACAAGAACGGCGACCAGCCCCGAGCCGGCGCGCCGGAGGAGGCGGCGGCGGCGCCCGGCGTCAGGGACAGCTTCCACTCCCGGAGGCGCCACCACCACCGCGACCGGAACGGGGACGGAGGCGACGGCCAGGCGGTCCGGCGCCACGGCAGGGAGCACAACGCCGACGCTGCCCAGGACAGAGAGAGGCCCCGCCCCCAAACCGGGTCCCCAGAGGAGGAGAGAGGCCATCGGCATCACCGCTCCCGCCGCACGCCGAAGGAAGGAAACGGGCGACTGACGAACGGAGCGCAAGACGACGGGAAAGGGAGAGGAGACAACGGCAACGGGGAGAAGAAGCTGCTCTCCACATGCATCCAGCGGTGGGCAGAGAATCCAGATGTTTATCGAGTCAGAGAAGAATGAAAAAGTCCAAGAAATTACTAAACCAAGAGTAGAAAACTAATCCTACTGAGTAACTGATCAATTTATCAGTTTGGTAGTAACTAATTACATTTACTTGAGTCACTTTTTTGAAAAAAATTAACTTTTTATTACGCTGTACTTTTTCCTTTTATGTATTATTATTATTAGTATTTTGAGTAAAATTTCTACCTACTGAATGAAAATCAAACATGTTTTAACCAGAAAGCCAACAGACACAGACCTGCAGTTTCTATTAAAGCTTTATAAGTTTTGTATTGAAATAAATTGACTTGGAAAAACTTTTCTTTTCCCTGATTTTGTTATTTTTTTCTTATTTATATGAATTATTGTCATTTTGGTCCTTAAAATACCAAAGCTCCCACTTAACTTTATAATTTGGTTCGTCTGATGATGTAATTTTTAAATATTAAATGATTGATAATTTTCAGAGGAGGGCAGATTACCCAAAATTTGTACTCAAGAGTCGCACTACTTCAACATATTTTTACTCAAGTAAAAGGAAAAAGTTGCCGCCCAAGAAATTACTTGAGAGTTAAAAAGTATTCGGTAAAAAGTCGACTCAAGTACTGAGTAACTGATCAAATGATCAGGCATTTAATGTTTAGAAATTACATCATCGTATGGACCAAAATGTAAAGTTATGTGAAAATTTTGGTATTTTAAGGACCAAAATGACAGTAATTCATAGAAAAATAACAAAAAATAACAAAAGAAAATATTTCCGAATCACTTTTGTTCAATAAAAAACTTATGAAAGTTTAACAAAAAACTGCAGGTGTGTTTCTGTGTCTGGAGAGTTTTTAGTTAAAACATGTTTGTTTTTCATTCAGTGGGTAAGTAAGAGAAGAAATACTTCGTAATAAAATTACTCCAAGTAAAAGAAACTGAGTAAATGTAACTAGTTACTATCCAACTCCACTGATGTCATAATTGAATCAGATCTTCTGATTTAATTATGAAATTGTACCAAAGAAGAAGAGTTTAGGTTTGAAGTTTCTGTCATTAAACTCATTTACATTTAGATAAATGTCACTGCTTTTCCCAGGGACAAACAGGCCGATACGGAGGACGACAGCCTCGCTGGGAGTCCGTTGCAGCTGAAGCGAAGCAGCCTGACGCCCAGTGAGAAACAGGAAGATGCCGACAACCAGAAGAACTCGACCAGAGCCAGCCAGGCCGCCCTGAACAGCAACGCCGTCCACATCCCCGTCACCATCACCGCGCCGCCCGGAGAAACCACCATCATTCCCAGTGAGGGCAGCATTTCTCAAAAAACAAGACATTCAGTAAAAAAAAATTATCCTGTGTCTTTTTCCATTAAGTTTTTTTTCTGAACAGAACAAAGAAAAATTGTGCTCAAGGGAGGTTTTAGAAGTTTTTATTGTTCTTTGGTTTTTAGCCTCCAGATTTGTGTGGATCATGTATTCAAAGCCTCTAATGAGGAACAAATGAAGCAAATCCTACAATAACCAACAGCTTGCATTTCTTTATTGTTGTTTTGTCTTCATGTTTCTGTAAATGAGTGATATTTATATTTTCTGTTGCTTTGCACCAGTGAACAACATCGATTGTGGCAACTTCCAGCTCAGTGAGGAGAAGAAAGATCTGGAAGAGGAGGAAGCTGCTAACGGGCCGCGGCTGATTCTCCCCTACAGCTCCATGTTCGTCTTCGGACAAACAAACCCGTAGGTTCCAACACTTAACGTGCAGAAACACTTTCAGTACATTTCTAATGTGACTAAAGTAACAAATAACCAAATAAAAAGTTTCAGTAGATATAAAAACTTATCCTTTGTTTTGCATAAAAGATGCCTGTTCATATTATTAGATTAGAGTTGAGATAAGATAAAAAATAGTTTTGGATATATATAATTTTTTTAAATCTGCATATGCTTTTGGAAAAATCAACATTTTTGATGGCAGATCTTGGTTTCTATATCCTTCATGAATCATATTTACTTCTTACTGACACTTTTATTTTTATGTTGGTGCAAATTAAAACAAACATTTAGGTAGCAATGATTAAACATGATAAAAACAGACAGAATTAAACAGTATGAAAAACACAGAGTATAAATTTATGTACATTTACACATACAAAAATGATAAAAGGACGGGTTAAATTTTTTTATATATTAAAGATGTCACAACATCAATAAAACATACAACAAATACAACATGTAAACAAACAGCTTCAGTTAATATACAACATTAACAACTGAAGAGAAAAATCCTGGGACAAAACAAAGAGCATCTGTACCAGTTCTGACAAGTTTTGACCTTTTTTTTTACGGTATTCCTGGAAGCAGATGCTGCTTATTTCAACACCATTATTCCTAATTATGCTCTGACTCTGGGAACAGGCGTTTGTGAAATATCTGCCGTTTGCAGACCTCACTGTTTGTGGTCTTTACAAATTCACACACAGATAAAAGGGTAGCAGCCCGAGCAGAAATCTATGCTTTAAAAACCGTCCTGTGGGAACGTTGGGGACAAACTAGCAGGGCGATTTAACAGCAGCAGACTGTGAATAGTGAAATGCATAATTTGCACATCCAGTAATAAAACTAGGAGCACATTGGTAAACAGTATCCAACCTCTATAGCTGCATGAAGAGGCAGAAAGTGAGAATTTAATTTTTAATTTCTAAAAATTAAATCTAATTTCAGATGCAACTGTCTGATCATGTTGTGAGTTAAGATTTATATTAGCTTCTTGTTTTGATTTTATGAAACTAGAAACATATAAGTGCAACAAGGCAACAATAAAGACATTCAAGTGAATAATTAATGAATGATTATGTCATCTGCATAAGCTTTTGGTAAACTATCCCAAAAATTATTTATATATAGAGTGAAGAGTAGAGGTCCTAAATGGAGCCCTGAGGCACTCCTGTGCAGCTCAGATTCTGTTCAGTATTTGTATCAGCTGGATCGCCACGGTGAATAATTAACGGTCTAATATTTTAATCTGCACCAAACAGACCTGACACCATGTTAATGTCAAAATTACTTCAATAAAAATGCGTCTAAACTTTGATTAGGCAAAAAAACCTAAAATATCAAAGCAACAAAATTTCACAACAGTCAAAAGCTACTCAGGAAAAGTCACAACGCAACTTGTGTTGCGTTGTGACATCCAAAAAGCATGCATAACAGCTCCTACAATGAATACAGAAAAAGGAACAAATCGCTGCTAAAAGAAAAAAATACTGAGGAACATCAGCAAAAAAATCACAACAGCAAAAAGTAGAAATTTTGCTAAAATGGAAAATATGCTAGGAGGTTTATCATAACTTTTGTTTCAGCACAACTTCTGCTGTAGCTTTTTCATTTATCTGACCTGGACCACCGTAGTTCATAATCCATAACTATCCAGCCCGTGTGAATTAAAAACAGGTCTGTAAAGAAAATTTGACCAAAATAAAGACTTTGGACAGAAAGTAAAGACTTTCTATCAGTTACCACGAACATTTGAAGTTAAGTGGGTCAAGTTGGTCTGGAAGGTTCTCTTCCCTAAACAATGAGGCCTGAAACATTTAAATGTGGCTGAAATGTGTCTGTACCTGCCAAGCAGCAGCTCCTCTCAGTTTTCTGTGCGGTTGGTGTTGCAGGGTGCGGCGCCTGTGTCACTACGTGGTCAACCTGCGCTACTTTGAGATGTGCATCCTGATTGTCATCACCATGAGCAGCATCACGCTGGCCGCCGAGGACCCGGTGGAGGCCAATGCCGACCGCAACATCGTGAGTCAAGACTCAGAAATAAACATCTGGGGCGACGAGTATTTGTATAAAAATGTGCGCAGTCATGCGAGCGAATGCATAAATATCTCCCGCTCTAGCTGATTCATTCGGACTCTACTGTCAAGTGAAGGAAAAGCAAAACTAAGACGCTTTATTAAAGAATCGTAGGTGCAGCTGTGTGACCTGGACTGACCGTGCTGCTGAAACAATGACAGAGTGTGGCACACATCCAGTTCAATCAACTATTTCTCTTGATTCCCACGTGTGACATGCTAACACACGTTGGGAACAGATGCATGCAGACAAGTGGCCTGAGCTTTTTCTTTTTGACAGACAAGCACAGCTAATTAGCATTTCAGTCAGGACCACAGAGGAAAACCGAGGTGAAGGTGTGTGTACGTGTTTTGTGTGTTTGAGTAGAAGAGTGCAAAGCAAACAGAACCTGAGACCTGCCAGGATAAACATTAGTGGTCCATTCGTTCGCGCCTCCAAGGAAGACCTTCTGACGAGTTGACTGAAATGTTTTTGCTGTTTTCAGGCTCTGAAATATCTGGACTATGTCTTTACTGGAGTCTTCACGTTTGAGATGGTGATAAAGGTGAGAAGGGCTGCAGAAATAATAACTGTTAGCAAATAATAAACACGTTTTGCCATGTTACATCCACAAACTTCAGTTTATTTGAATAGGGTTCTATTTGGTAACACTTTATTTGACGGGTTGTGAATAAGACTGTCATGAACATGTCATGAACATGACATAACACCGTCATAAACATGACATAACACCGTCATGAACATGACATAACACCGTCATGAACATGACATAACACCGTCATGAACATGACATAACA
>CAEFZX010031387.1:0-30507 GCA_903066825.1 Alfaro cultratus | reverse complement strand
CTTGAAACCTGTGGCCTGCTTAATAATCTGGAACATCCTTCTTAAGTAGATTTCCTTTAATTGAGCTCACCAGACAAACTAATCAACCAGCTCTCTGAAATTAATTATAGTGATTCAAAGAGCCCTGACACACAATACCATTTAGAAATTTAATAGCACAACAAAAAAATTTATCTTTATGACACTTTTCAAATTCAATTTGCATAATAATTTGGAACACGGTGTATGTTGAAAAAACAGTTGTCTTTGTTAAATTACTTTGGACCTCCAACTGAAAGATCTTGCTGATATACATTTTGAACATTTCCATTTATTTCTGAAGATATAAAATATGAAGAGGTGCCAATAATGGTGAGCAGGATCATTATTCCCCTATATCAGTTCTTTGTCAGGTCAGCTATGTATATTTGTGCAGTTTGGTCATATTTGTTTGCCTGAGTTCAGTTTTGTTTATTTGACCTCTTTTATAATCGCTGCAATCATCTTTTTTTCTAATGGTTAAGAGAAAAAAAAGCTTCTAATATTTCTGACTCCTCTTGCTTTTCAACTCGGTCCTCACAACAGTATTACATGTGTAGCAGCAGGCCAAAAAATGACAGTATCATTCTAACTTAAAAAGATTCTGTGTTGATGTTTGGTCCATTACATCTTTAGATCATCATTTTTTGTTTCTTTCGCCTATTTGATGTTAAGCGACTGGACAGTACATGCAGAAATATCCCTCTGGAGAAGTCCCATCTGTTCTTTTATTGACTAGAGTAATAGAAAAAAATGCATTATGAACCAAAAAGACCCAAAGCAAAAGGTGGTGTTGCACACATGGACACAAACACCCACACCTCACAGTTCCTTGACTCTACCCTGGGAAAAATGAATCAGATAAGGGGAGAAGAAATGCTATTGCTCCATAAGCTGCAAAGTGTTGATGTGAATTTTAAATGGCAGTAGGCAATGAGGTCATGTTGGAGGGCTCTGTCCTTCAGGGCACAGCTCTGGCTCTTTCCAAATCTATCATGTTGTGTCTGATGAAGGAAATGAAAAGGCTCTACTTTTACTTCCTGTCTGGGTGAGTCATGTGGTGTTGTGTGTCTGCTTCCCAGACATGCTGCCTGGGAATGTCTCCTGAATGGTCAGTAGGACTAAAGGCCTCTTCACTTGAGAAGATTATGCTCTCACTAATTGGTCATTGCTTTGGGATCAAGACTTGACACCCCCTCCTACACCACATGTGTCCTGTTGACTGCTCCTTGGCCACTTTCTCATAATTATTACAGATGCTGCCATCTTATGGGAGAAAGCGAGATTATCTTGTTGTCGCCAGGAGGAGGCAGAAAGGCAAATGGAAAACAGCAGAACAAGCACACAAAGAGGTCTGTGCAGTCAGGCAGGCACATACAAGCCTTACAATTACACACACTGAAGAATGATTAAGCAGTCAATTTGACTTACAATGTCATAAAAGCCCCAGCAGGGTTAAACCTCTAGCTTCTAAACAGAGCCTTAAATGCTGTTTGTGCAAAAGAACATTAGACATCTAGAATATTGTTTCAGATTATTCAGCGTTTTAGAAGCACATTTTAAAAACATGAAATGTTAGCTTACTGTAGGGACCATACTGAGTCCAGTCACAGTAATTTACTTTGATTAGTTAAGCTTGAATTAGTTACTCGAATATCTTTATCTGAAACCGGTAAAGATCATTTTAATATTAAGCCAATCAGTCTTATTTTTACTTGTAATGCTAGAATATCTCCACCCATTTCCTTCTGCCAAACATAAATGATGTTTCAAGTCATCCTTTATGTGTTTACGTTGGTCCCTTCCTCCTGGGTCTGTGTTTTTAGCCTCTTTGCCCACACACACTTTCTCACTTTGGCTCACTATGTGCAGTGGGACTGAGCTCAGGACTTTGTGATGGCTACTCCAAAACATTGTTTTTGCTGTCAATAAGCTATTTTTCCACCAACCAAATAATTTAGTGGTCATTGTCCATTTGGAAGACCCAGTCAAGCTTGAATCTACTGGTCGGTATATTGAGATGTTGCTTTATGTTGGCTTTGAATTTAACCTCATCAGAACTCAGGTCTGAATTGAGATCAGGACTCATTGTTGGCCATTTTAAAACAGTCCATTTTTCCCTGTCTGATTTCAAAAAGTTCAGCTCTTTGCCCTTGAATGCTTTTGCAAACTGTAATCTGTCTTCTTACATTGTTTCTGGAGTAATGGCTTCTTCCTCTCTGAGCGGCCTTCAGCCCACGTCTTTAAATAAACCTTTTCACTGGATAATGACGCTCTTCTGCCAGGACCTTGACAAGATTGCTTGCTTTTGTTCTTGGGTTGATTCACACATTTCACTCCAAAACTCATTCATCTCTGGGACACAGATCAGAAGCTTTATAAACTTTAATTATCTGATCTTTCATAAAGAGCCTTAAGGTAAAGTAATTAAACTTTTTTAAATTAACTGCATTTACATAATTGTTCTTAAAAAATTCTCATTATTCAAATAATAATTCTGACTATTCTAACTGACCTAAAACAGTAAACATTAATGGCATGAAATATTCTGTCTTTTAATTCAAAAAAGTGAATGAGCAAATACTTAATATACATGTATATGAACTATGTTTTGACCTGCTATGTAAGTTTGTGTATGAATATTTGTACCACATGTTTGAAAAGTTACAACTTCACAAAGAAAGTGTGCCCACATGCTCCCCCATGTGTAGCCATAGAACACATTTATTGTTTTGGACCCAGGTTGATGCATTAATCTTTGATTTGACCATTAAGCATATGACAAAATGATGACAAAAGCCTTAATGCAAAAATATTGTAGTAAACTGTCGATCAGTGTAGTATTCAGCTGATGAGATTGGGCTCAGGCATTTATTCATATTTTACACAACAATGTTCTAGTTGTATTTTGTTGAACTCACCACTGTGTTTTTCCATGCTTATTCATGCTCACTCAATATAAAAGAACCAATAAAAATTAATGATGCCCTCTGTGTAAACACAGAGCAGCCTGCTGAGATTAAGGTGTTGCCAAAGAACTCCCTCAAATTTGAAAAATGTTTCAGCAACATTTGCAGGAGACTTGGATTCAGAGGGAAAGTTTGAGCCAGGGATAATAAGAAACGGACTCATGTTCTTTGTTCATATTGCAACTTTTATAAAAAAAAAATATTTCACACCCTCAGGCAGTCACCCTCATTTTCATATTCAATCGGTATAAATTTAAACCCCTGTTTTAAACAGTAAAACAGACTAATTTGTGTTTACTTGTCACTCTCCCATCACAACTTTCTCACATCAACAGTGTCTTACGTTTCAATTTTTAAAAAATCAAACGATCTTCTAACTTTTTATGTACATTTAAGCTCATTGAAAAGAAGTCATGGTTGTCATACATCTCATTTATTAAAAACCATAATATGAGACTGGTAGAACATTTTTTTCCTAAACATACAGACTTCTTCTGACAGCAAGGCAAGACAAATTAAATCCTTATCAGTTACTTTAGAGATTATTGGAACAATTATTCTCATCAGGCTTTTTAGTTTCAATAATACCATACAACATTTAAATGATTAGAATAGTCATGATTCACCAGCTTAAAACAGCATTCTCTTTTTTTACTACCATAAATGAATATTATAGGACATCACAGTTTAAATGATTAACCTATATTTATTATTTAGACAGTATTATTAAATCCCTTTACACAATATGACTCGGGTACCAGTTACTATCAACACTTGAGCGTACTGTGTCTTCACCACAGCCAGACTCCACAGGTTCAGAAGTTCAAGCCAGCTGTGGACAATTTCCTTTGAGCTATTATTTATGTCTAATAACTGCTGATATATGTCTGAGTTACAAACCTCTGGAGTGTTCACTCTCAGTAAATATTTCATAAACTGACACATCTGTAGATTCTCAGGAGAGAACGATAACGTCTCACCTCCTTTTAAATTTCCTGAAGAGTGCCGGGTTTGGATAGCATGTATTTATATGAAAGGCAGTCTATTGTGGGTCTTTTTCCCTTGACTGTCTCTCAGAAGGTGAGAGGTTGTGGCCCCAGCAGGCTGGTATGAGAGTCATTTCTAGACCAGCGGAAAAAAAACACATTCCTTCACAAGGGTTTTCCAAGACTCCTGTTATTGCTACATATCTTACGGGCCTGACACAGAGGGGGTGACGTCTACCCCAACCATTCATTTCCTGTGGAACTTATACCATGAGGCGACAATAATTTGCCCTCCTCGGAGCCAAGCGCTGTGCAAAATTCGTACATGTGACATTTTGAGTTTGTATACTTGCTTACATGGGCAAGTGATGCAACATCAAAAGGGTTAGGTGTTAGCTTTGGACAAGCAGGTGACTAGACTTAGCACAGACAGGCTAGCGTTAGCATTAGATAGGGTGGCAACTAGCATAACTAGGTCAGTGACTTAATGGAAAGTAAAATTTTCAGACTGGCAACCTTTCCAAGGTGTACTCCGCCTCTCGCCCGAAACGTTCTCTGGCACCCTTCCTGACCCCACTAGGGACAAGGGTGTAAGAAAATGGATGGATGGATGGATGGATGGATGGATGGATGGATGGATGGATGGATGGATGGATGGATGGATGGATGGATGGACTTAAAAGATAAATCTTTAAAAAAAAAAAGTCCTGCCTTTCTGGACATCCATATGAACAAGATCTTAGAAGAACACAGAAGAACTTAGAAGAAAGCAGTTAACATTCTTCACAGGCTGATGAGGCGACTGCTCTGAGGTGTGAGTGGTGCCATCTGCTTGGCCACGCCCACCAGGAGAAACCTTCAGCTCAGGACGAGTCAGGCGGCCCAGCGGTCAAGCCTCCACACCATGACAATGGTAATCAGTCAAAGAGTTAGGAATAGGATTGAATTAAATTTAGTTATTCTGAGTGCTGCACTTCTGAAACTTTTGCTTGATAAAAAAAATATATTAAAAACTTAAATGAACCTTATAGATGAGGATGACACAACAGGAAAATCAATAAATGAAAAGCAAGTCTTACGTGTACAATTTAAGAAGTTAATTAAAAACTCAATTACACAGCATGTGACATCAATCTCCCTAACAACACCTCATCTACTCCAATTATAAGCTGCATGCATCTAATATCCTGGCTCTTCCCATCCATCAGCTCCCACAAACACACATGCACTTCAGCCCCTGCCTTACTGATCCATTTGAGTCCTCACTCAGTGCTGTTAGTTCTCACAAAAGGTTACAGAGTGACCTTTACCTCCACTTTGAGGTCCCACAACTCTCTACTGAAGCAACTGTGTGCATGTGTGTGTGTGCTTCTGTCTGGGCCTATGACTTTATGTGTGTGATCCAGCACATCAGCAGAACGAAGCTGGCAGCCTCATTATCATAGGCCTCCACTAAAACAGATAAGGTAGGGATCCATCGGGCTGAAATGATGGGACCTGAGCTGGCTTCTAATGGCGCTGCCAGTTGCCAGGCTGGCCCCTGTAAGTGGATTTCTACTGCGATCTGCTGTTTGTTTATTGGAGTGTCTGTTGTTCTGGATGCACTCCATAGAGGATACAAATTGCATTATTCACGGCAGGCAGGCTGGTAATGGCAAGGATGAATGATGGCCCCTATTTCTCTCCTGACAGAGAAGGTCGAGAGAGGAGCTCTATACAATTACACACAAGTTTGTGTTCGATCAGCGGACAGCTACGGGTGAAGTGCTCGCTGCACGCCGGAGGCCCGAAGGAACAGAGTTTAGGGAGAGGAGGGCTTGGCTTCCTCTCAGGGTTTCAGAGTATGAAGTGCAGCGTTACTAAATGAATTTGCTTTGCTAAATTACATTCTGAACTTGCATCTCAAGGGATATCTGCTATTTTTTTAAGTCTTGCTATTGATTTTTCTCACTAAGTCCCTTTAGATTCAGTAAACAACCAGCTAACATAACAGAAATCTATCAAAAAGCTTGATGTATGACAGTTGTTTTTTTTTGTTTGTTTTTCTTTTCTGTCTGGGCGTTTTTATTCTTCTTTATTTTTACATTCCAAAGCACAAAGCAGACAGAGACATGGGTGCTGTTCCAGGATGTAAGCCATGCCTCAGTTTACCACAACATGCCAATAACAATCATTAAATAACAGATTTCATCCTGTCTGCTTTTGGCATGATTGATGTTCTGCCCTGAAATACAGTCAATGGCAACTTGCTCACACTTCATGACGCTGACACTTTGTTACACCTTTAATCCTTTCAACCACTGTGAGCCATTCACAAGTGTCTGTCTTTGCCCTCCAGTCAGCTGTCAATAAGTCAAAAGGTCTGTTTTGTGACCAATCACTTCAGCTCTCAGGTTCCACCAGCAGTCTGAGACCTGCCTGTGTTGGACGTCTTTATGGGTTAACTTGCTGCAGAGTAGGAATCTAACTAGATCCAAGCTTCCCTTTGAACAAACAGCACTAAAAGCCTGTCAGGTGTTTTTTTTTTAAAGAGCAGGCCACATTTGCTGGGACTCCTGATAATAAAGAGGGTTTCACTGTTGCTGATATCAGCATTGGGTATTTGTCTGACACCGTGTGTGTACTTTAATTATGTAATTTATTTAGTTTTAGTTTGGGATAAATGAAGTATTTTTGAATTAACCTGAATAATTATTCATTATTTTACTGGACCCGACACGTGATGGGAGTTTGTTTCCTCTAACAGACGGCATTTACTTTCTAACTCAGAGATGCTTTAAACCACATAAAAAAGAGAAGACGACTACATACGGTGATCCAGTTGAACAAACGTCTCACCGGCAGCGTGACTTTAGCCAGCCGGTTGGTGGAGGAGGAGCTGTGTCAGCAGTGTGGAGGTATTTTCAGGTGAACAAAGGTGACAAAAGGAAAGGCTGACTCCAATTTATGCTCAGCAAAGTTCTCAAGAGGAGGAACATAACCTAGCACTTTTAACACAAGTCATTTGATAAAACATCTGAAAACCCAACACAAATAAAAGTTCAAGCTGTTTTTTCATGGGAACAGGAAACTGCAGCAACCAGCCTTGCAGCAAACTGACACAGCGGCAGAAGATGACCTTGAGACGGCCTTCACTCAATAAAACAGAGGCTCCTATTCCTGCATTGAGCTGGACGGCCATTAAATGTTGTTGATAATGTTGGATTTAGAAATCTTCTCAGTGTGTTGGTGCAAAGGTGTGAGTTTTCTATTCCCTACCGCATCACAAACACAACCAGCTTCAGTTTCAGTTTTCGAATCAGAAGCTGGACTTAGCTTCTGATTCAAAAAATGGTTTAAGAATGATTCCAACTAATTTATTACTATCTTGAGTATTTTTAATCTGTTTTAGTTTAGAAACAGAAATACTTCAAGCCTAATATTCTACACTTAGCAGAATATAAAACTAAGTTTGTGATTTGAGGTTGTGAAACCTTTAATCATAGATAAATTATGAACAAAAATAAAAGCAATTCATAAGTTAATTGTAATTTTTGTTTTGACATTTATTAGGCAGTTCAAGCCCTGGGCAAACCACCACTCCTGCTCCACAGCCCCCTTTAATATCAATCAAATTTTGCATATTGACTACTATGCTGAAACAGTGTAAATTACAGTACACTCAGACTGTACTCAATATTAACAATTTACTAAATTGTAATGTTTAAGGACTTCAGAACTTAAATCTTGGTTTTACTTTCACTCTGGGCATAAACAAAATAATTTACAAACCTTAATTTAAATAATTAACCTTAGACATGAACATGCTTTGCAAAATACTTTTCCTTAACACTTATTTCTTTTAAATTAGTTATCACACTGAATAAAACACAAAACATATTGTCTGCAAGCGTAGGGGAAACAAATCTGTTCCACAGTTTAACCTGGCATCATGCCTTTAGCCCACGATTGTACACTTTCTCTGCTAAGAACAGCAGACTGAAACAAACTATTTAACGTAAAAAATAAATAAATAAATATCTATAAATCATTTTATGACCCTTTCTTTAACATCCACACAGTTTGAATGCATTTTGAGTGTTTGGTTGATCACTGTAAAAATACAGAAAAAGCGCAGCAGCAATTAACACAAGGTGTAGCATTTGTCATCCAGCTTGCGGCAGGTGAGGGCCGGCAGTCTGGAGCTACACTCCCACAAACAAAGATTCCACTGGCATCTAATTGGTTACTGTTGAAATTCAGATCCTCCAGTTGCAAGAGCAGGGGGTCTGGTGGGGAGTTTTGGAGTGGGGCGTGCTCATGACGCCCCCCACAAGATGCTGCCCTGGGCAGTGGCCCATGTCGCCAATATCGGAAACCGCCACTGTAAATACTCCTTGGTTCAATTATTCCATGACTCACTCTGTTTTGTCCTCAACCTGCTGTTATGGCTAATAGATGGTAATCAAAATTATCTTTATTCACTATCCTCCTGCCTAGGATTCAAATGATTGGTTAATGAGTTAAAGGTGACTGATATTATTGATCAGCTAATTATTCATTGTGTAGCAGCCATTTTCTGAGTTTTCTCTTATATCAAGAGGGTCGACTGTCTTTCCATAAAGTGGTGGGCTGAATATTTTATATGCTGATTTTTAAAAAATAGGCAGTGTTGGGGTTAGCTGGCATATTAGCATATTTATGCACTAACTCCTTCTCTCTCATTCATTGGTATCTATTAAAACAGGATAAAAACTTTCTTGGCTGAGGGAAATTATAGTGATGTAAAATAAGCAGTTAGGGACTTTGTGCGACTCATGTCAATAAAACATTTATGTGCTCCTAAAACATGCTCTTAAAATTCTACTGCACACCGGAACCCATGTCATGAAGAAGAAATGACAAAACTATTAAAATGCTGGCAGATTAAAGTGTTTGTCCAGCAGTGATTCTGTGGCTGTTGCTCTAATTCATGGAGCTCCACCTTAGTTTAAAAACTGGAGTTTCTAGTTTTTAAACTAAAAAACTTGAAACTCACCTATTATCCAAACAGATTGTGATCAGCTCTTCTTATTGTTCCAGATTGGTTCTTCTATAGCCATTCCAAATACTTGGAAAGAATGGTAATATGGTGTCTTGTCAATCTAAACTAGAGCTGCTGTAAACCGTTATTTTAGTATTTTGAGTATTCTACCGATTATTCTGACAATTCATTGAGTAATTTAATAAAAAGAATTTCTAAAATGAAATGCTGGTAAATGCTCCCATAACAGCAGTATTACTATTGGACAACAACATTGGCCAAATGTTTCATATTTGAGCATCTCTAATAATTTCTTTTGTGTAGTTTAGACCTACACAAAAGTGTGTAGGTCTAAAGCCACTGGTCTTAACGAGCAGCAACAGTTTCAGGTAGATTAAGTTAACCTGGACAAAAATGATACAAAAATCTGAAATTATTATCCATCCATCCATTTTCTTACACCCTTATCCCATTGAGGTCAACAAGGGTGCTGGTGCCTATCTCCAATGGGCGAGAGGCGGGGTCACTCTGGAAAAGGTCACCAGTCCATCTCAGGAAAACGCAGAGACAGACTGGACAACAGACTGGACAATCAACCATGCACGCACACTCTCACACCTAGGGAAAATTTATTCGGACCAATCAACCACAGTCATGCCACTGTGGGAGGAAGCCCGTACCCAGAGAGAACCCACCCTGCACTGGGAGAACATGCAAAGTCCACGCAGAAAGACCTCGGGCCAGGAATCAAACCCAGGACCTTTTAGCTGCAAGGCAACAGTGCTGAGATAATATTCAATTTAACAATAAACAGCCAGGTTCACAAAAACATTTGTAAAAATAAAATGTCCAGTTTAGTTTATGATTTTAGTTTATGCATTCATCTTCAGTACATTTAATAGTTGAACTCTCACTTTGCCCATCCAGTTATAGTTTTACGTCCATGTGAACAACTGGTTTTGGCTCCTCCGTCACACACAGTAACACATCTGCCAGCTATGCAGCGCCACTGTGACCTCTTGTATAAATACCCCGCTGTTCGCTCTGAACAGAGGAGAAAGGCTGCTGAACTCCATGCATCACGCCAGTCATTTTAAGAATGCTTCTTGGTCCTCCGAAAACGCTAAAAACCCGGGCATTATCATAACTCAATGAAATACCCCTGTATAGCCCGGACCGAACTTAGCACTAACAGCATTCGTCAACAGCTCAAGTGAGAGCGCTGCTTAACACAAATAATCACCCGGTCGGAACACGGCACGCTAAATGATGAAACATTTTAATGAAGCTTCAAGGCAGATCATTTGCCTTTAGGAATTTTAATAACTGAGGTACTCAGATCGTTTGAGGAATAGTAACAGCCCTAATCTAAACATGTTCAACCAAAATAGTAGCACAGTTGACAATCTCTCTGTCTCTACCCTCTGCTAGTTTGTGTACCATCCAGTCCTCCTTGACTTTACATGCCTCACAATGACTTCTGGAAGTAAATATAAGGAACGTTTCTTGACCACACAACTAAATATATATTTTTCTATTTTCCAGAGTCATAAAACAACATCACAAAGAATCTGGTAACACAACCTTCGACATGGGTTTCAGGTCCAGGAGGGGTCACTGAAGAAAACCATCTCTTCCAATCTTCCAAATTCATTTCATTTTCTAAATAAAAAAAATTGGAACAGTAATTCTCATAAGAAGTCCCTTGGTCTAGCTTCCGTGGGTCAAGTGTGGTGGAGCTCACACCCTGTCCCATTCTCCATCATCAAGATCTGCAAATGTTCCATTATCTTGATAGAAGCCTGGTGTGACTGGGAAACCCAGAAATAGATCTTAACTTTGGGATCTCTGAGGTTCGTTCCTCTGCCCAGCCCCAAGATACATTCCACTGATTCTCTGGACTTTATGATAAATGGTACAGAGACCAAATATCTGATAAAACTGTGGAATTTCTGACTCATTGAATTTCCTCAGAAGCTAATTCAGTATTCTAGTCACACCACCATAATTTTGTAGATAATTTATCTGTAATATTTTTCGTTTAAGACATCAAACTATTATCATATGATGTCTCATTTAGCTTTATGTATCCTGCAGTTTATAATCTCTTTGATAATCATCATTTTAATTGTGAAAACTTAGCATCCAGTTTCATCCTTCATCTGCATCTGGGAAAATCTGCTTGATCTGTGAAATTACCCATAATTGTCTGTTGATGCTGTTTAGTTTTAAGTATGTAATAAGCAAACTTGATCGCTTTTTATTCCTCCTGTTATGAGTCTCCCACATTAACCCCAAAAATTCAATACTAAGATATTTAAAAGTGAAGGACTTTTCAGGATAGAGGTTGGACTTAAAGGGTGCAGCATTGTAATTGCACATTTTCTCCACCGTCATGAGAAAAAGGAAACTTGACACTATCACCATATTCCCCCTGCCACTGCAGTGTCCTCTCAAAGCAGAAATAATGACAGTATATGAAAGCCCTTAGCTGTGTCAGCCCCAGTGTTGGAGGCTGAATGTAGCTGGAGAACGAGAGCTATCCTTTTACAGAAATGTATTGATTTATGGAGTTCATAATCTGTGATGGCACAGAGGGAGGAGACGTGGCTCGCTCCAGCTTCTGAGACTTACACTTTAATGAAGTCATTTATCTCTGATCTAACACTCTCCTATCTGCCGTTTTATCCAAGTACCCACACACACATAAGCTTGAATTTCTACCCATATTAGGATTTTATACTGACTTCCACTCATTTTAGAAACTGCATTTCTAACACATGCCCTAATCCTATCTTGCAAAAAACACCAAATCTTTGTGGGGAAGCTTTTAAAATGTTTTTGATTATTTGTTTTTTTTCCCCAAAGATCACAGACAGTTGTTCGCTGTTTGACTTTTTGAAAATATCCTTGGCATATTCTTTTTGCATTATGCAATCACTAAATGATGCTTGGTGATTAAAATGAACCTAACACATTTCAATGTGTTAGGTTTCACCAGCTGAAGGGTCTCAAATGTATTCAAAATGATGATGATCCTGCTACACCTTTAAATCACTAAAATTATTTGAAGGCCACAGTCTATATAGCGTGGTGATTGAATTGATGTGCAATGCCCTCAATTCAAATTGATTCAAAGCACAGTCTGGACATTCTCCCAGTCACTTTGATTCCTCCAGTAGACTTTCTACCATGCTACTCAGTAAACAGAAAGAGGAGTTGTGATGTCGATTTTTTGTTCTGTTTTAAAATTGTAGTCTGCCTGTAGTTTTGGGAATGGCAACGGAAGACGTGAAGGAAGCCATTCATCCATCTTGGTCACGCTACTAAATTGTTTGACTCAGCACTTCTCTCTTCTCAGTAGAGGATGGTTGTTTACAGAGCAGGCAAATTTGGGTAAGCTTCATAGTGTCATTACATATGACATTACAACTGGGTAAAGTTTCAAACTTTACGAGAGTCCACACCTCCAGGAAGCAATCGTTTCACAATAGCCAAGGGTCCACACCCTCTGGACAAAGCAAAGCCTAGAACAAGGGCCTGGTTTTTACTAGACTGAAGTCTGTAGCAAAAATATGGACATTTTTGCATTTTTTGACCTAGACTTCAGCATTCTCAGGACTTAGGCCCAGTTGAATAGAATTTTAAATGTTAGCCTGTGGTGCTGTGCTTCACATGCACTGTTGCCTAGACTGGGCCTCAGCCTGAAATGAAGGGGGTCTTTGGCCCAGCATTACGCCGATAGAAGGGCAGCCTATTTTCTTTCAAATACTTCACCAAGTCCCTGCCATGTTGTGTTTGGGAGTTATGGGCCTTATCAGGGTGGAATTTCACCAATTTTTCCACTCCCAAGTTTTGTTAAGGAGAATTGTGATGATTCCGTTCTTATGTTTCCATAATCATTCCTGGACAGGATATTTCTAATTCTGGTAGCATTATAGAGATGAAAAAGAAAATAATAGGAATCCGTTTAAAATATAATAAATAAAAAAAACAGAGGTTCTTTATTAAATATTTAATGCCATCCAGATCAAGTGATTGACTAAGGAGTTTGCTTTTTAGAGTTCATAGTACAAGGATGAAAACATCTGTCTTGTCAGAATTTAAAAAGAGAAATCATTCATGTTTTAATGTCTTCATGATACACCTGTAATTTACCAAACTGATTGATAGGATTCATCAGGATTTATGGATAAGTATAAATGAATATCATCAGCATAACAGTGGAAATGCACAATGCTGAGTTAATTTAGTTTGCAGCTTTTTGACAAGTTTCCATGAACTCAGTGTCACACTCCACATGAGTTTGAATTATTTCTAGGTTTGTTATTGCCAGAAAGGTTTTGCCATACTTTATACACATTTTGCTATACAAGTTAATTCCTTTGTGTTTAGTTTCCTAGTTAATTCTTGTGTTTTTCATGCATTTCATTGTCTTTATTTTAGATTAGTTAGTTTTCTCTGTTGGTTTGTAGATTCTTTGAGTCTAAGTTAACCCCCTTCCTTATTTAGTCTCCCTCTCTGTCCCCCTGCTGTTCTTCTGCCACAACTGGTCCATATTAGTTCACCTGATTCGTTTGTCATTTCCACCCCTGCCTCCACATTTAAGTTTCCAGTTGTGATTGTGGATTCCTCTGTGTCATTGCATGCTCTCCCTGTGTGCTGCCTGAGAGGCTATAAAAGAGGCTGTTTCAATATTAATGGATTCTTCAACATTCAGCCTAAGATTCCTCCAGATCGGCGATCAGAAAATTATTTTGAGAAAGAAACAAAAACAAACACGTTCTTCAGCTTTATTGTATTTCCTGAACTGTGTGATTACACCATTTTACCACCTTAATGCCAGAGGTTTTCCTTTGCTTGATTCTCCGGCAAACAATGTCAGCCAGATCCTGCGGACACAATCAGAAGGACGTTAGAGTAAAGCAGAGTTGTTTTTTAATCAACTAACAGCATATCAGTGAATACTTTCCCCCTACTTTCCAGACCCCTCGGGTCTTCTGGTTCTGATCTGCTCTGCATCCCCAGAACCAGAACCAAACGAGGAGAAGCAGCATTCACCTTCTATGCACCACAAATCTGGAGCAATCTTCCAGAAAACTGTAAAACAGCTGAAACACTGACTTCCTTTAAATCTCGACTAAAAACCCACCTGTTTAGGATTGTATTTGAAACGTAATCAATTACAAATTTAATGATGGAGCTTGACTTAATGTCATGTTTTGATTGTTGATTCTATGTTGCGTGACTTTGTGTTTTTGTGTTTGTTATGATGTAAAGCACTTTGAAATCCCTTGCTGCTGAAATGTGCTATATAAATAAAATTTGATTGATTGTCTAAAACAGTTGATATGCAAATTGAGCAAACCTAGAAGTTATTGTATTGTCATATATTCATGCTTAATATTATTTCTTCACCCTTCGGGTAGCAGTATCAGTATCAGTATGTGGGAATGCTTTTTGCTTACTTTCAACACATTTTATCAGAGCTGTAATGATATTGATAACTGCAATAGATTCGCTCACAATGATTGTGATATTACATTTTCATATTGTAACATCTGTTTAGGCGGGTTTTTAGATACAGCAACAAATATTGCAAATAAAGAAGCAGCCTAACAGCAGACTAAGGATAAGAGTGAAAGTAAAAGTATTAGAATATAAGAGATTTATAAAACCTGTCCTTGTGACTGAGATAAAGACAGAAGAAGCTCTCCATCCTGTTTGACAAGTCTCATTTGCAGATAGACAATGCAAAAGATGACTTTCAACTGTATCTCCAGTCATCTCCATAGTTTATGATAATTAGACATTATGTCAACACTGATGCTGCAACGGCTTATTGATTTTAACATGATAGACGGATAGTGAGTTTTCCTCTTGGGAGCGTAAACACTCTCACAGAGCTCTACTGCACTCCACCAGTAAGGTTCTAATAAGGTCAATCTGTTTGAATACTGATGAGATTTTTGATATTTTGTAATAATAAAATCAGCTTTAATTGTTGTGGTTTAATTATTGTGGTGTTTGTATATACTGTAATAAAACCATTAAAACATGCTAATAATCACGCTGAAGTCTCCACAGAGGCAGTAAAAAACACTTTCAGGTCAGTAGAGTTTTAGGGTGCAGAGCATTCACCTGAATCTGGTTTATTTGATGTAAGTTTAAATTCAAATTTGAAAATGTTTAGATTATAATGTGAACATTAAGTGCCTGGAGATTTAACCTTTACCCTGGTCACTGTTAATGGTAAAAATTTGACATCAAAAATAAAAAGTGCTCAAATGATCCCAAATATGAAAAGCAGCTAACTACCAATTTTGATGCAGCATTTATATCAAATGAAAAAAGGCCTCAGTTAACCACTCACAGGAAAGTGCATTGTATGGATGTACTCCTTAATTTGATTTAAATATTTTTATGAGGAGACTGAGTTGCTTTGTGTCCACTGACCGTATAAATGTGCAATTTGACATTTTGAAAGTTAATTTGCTTAATGGAAACATGCCAGTTTTGAAAAATAAAACATATTTTTCCATGAAAATGTTTAGCATTAGACTTTATTACTAAGTCAAATTTGCCCCAGATAACAGATGGAAGGCTGGACTGGACCCTGAACTAAAGCTGTAGTGGGAGAATACTTTGCATTTCCTACTGATTGAAAATATAAATTTGTGCAAATGCTGGGTTTTATTTTTTCAATTAGCTTTAATTCAAACAGGAGTTCCTTATTGAAACTCAGCCTCCCCTGCTGAATATCCATCTTTTAAATTTAGTATTTAAATAGTTTGATAAAATCCACAAATATTTGTATTTCGTTATAAGACATGGGGATTTCTGCTTCTCCATAAAGACAGAAAGAAAATAATGTTTTCATCAAAATCAGTATGTAGAGAAATATACATACTGGAAAAGTTAAAACACTTTTCAGTGTTTATGCTTTATGATTAAATCTGACCAGAACTGTTGATCTGCAGTAATTGATGTGTGTGTGACTGTGCGTGTGTGGCCTTGTTTTTGATACAGTGTAAGGATAGCTTTTTTAACAGATGCTATGTTGTGGGGACCCACTGCTCCTTATGGGGCCCAAACTCCGGACCCCATAAGAAGAAGTGTTGTTTTTGGGCTAGGTTAGGGTTTAGATTTAGGACTACTGTGCGAATTGAGTTCAAGTTTATGGTCAGGGGTAGGTTGTGGAAATGAATGATGGATGAATGGATGTTAATGCAAAGTCCCCATTAAGATGAAAAGACATTGCATGTGTGTGTGTTTTTGTATTTGATAAACTGTAAGGCCCATTTTTCCAACTAATACTACTGTATGAGGACCCCTTAGGGACCCAAAGCCTGGGCCCCCCTGAGGCAAGAGCATGAGCCGTTCAACATCAAGGGAGATAAATAAAAATCAGGGAGGTAAAGATCACCAGCTGAAAGGTGCCTGTGAATACAGTGAGTAGAGTTGAAAATATCTACAATAATATTACATTTGCCCATCCAATTCTTGATTTTATTTCACTGAAGTTGAAAGTGTGTCTGGAAAAAGTTGTCCCAATGCAAAATGAATATATTTGTCACCGTATTTAGTGAATGTTAACTCCTGACTGGAGCTATAAATATCAAAGTGGGATTTAAGAAACCACTGTAAACTAGTGGCAGAATAGTCTGGCTGCATCTGATGTTTTACTTTAGCAGGCAACATAATCCATGAGCTGAAGGGTTTGTTTCCATCACCCATTTGCAAAGCTGAAAATAATTACATTTTAAAGGTCTATGCAAACAGAAGCTACCACATTAGTCTGTTAATTCAGGCCAATCGCTTTTGCTAAAGAATGAAAAAAAAAAAAACTAACAGGAGGATCTACTGCCTTCATTGTGTTCCCCACTGACTGATAAATGCACACTAATCTCCTGTGCCTCAGGTCACCATTTATAACATCTGATTATTTATATATTTCTCTAAATCTGCATAATCATTTTGGCTATAGGTCATATGCGAACAAGATGGGAAGCTGAGAAACACTTTGCATTATTCATGATCTGCAGCACACTGTGGGAGCCAGAGGTATACAAGATTTGTGGGGGAGATTTACCAAAGTCATCCCTTTCTTTATCATACAAAAGCTTTGCGGACTGGGAGTGCCTGGGGCCCAAGATAGAGCACAAAGTGTGTAATAAAGGAAATGGTAAAAAGATGGCTTACCCAGATAAATAAATGCATTTTATCCATTCTGAACCCTTCTGTAGTTCTTTCTTTATGCATACAAACTTTTAACTTTGAAGGAAAATCTCCCTTTGTGGTGGCTGTCTTTGTTGCCCACAAGACAAGATTTTAATGAGTTGAATACAGATGAACAGATGTAAATATTATCAATTTAAAGTGTGTTATGAACATCATTTTTAGAATTGAATGTTATTTAATACTAATAATCAAAAGGGGCCTATTTGAATTAAAAAATCCATTTATTATCTTGTACTTATACAAGTTCAGGTGCTGAGGTTGATATTTCTAGGTGAAAAATTGAGTTGCCCTTCTGCTTAGCAGCATGCTTCAGCACATCTCTGAGGACTATGAAGAATATAAAACTTTATTCCATTTAACGAGTTTCAGTGGAATGTATCCAGAAAATTTCCAAAGCGAAGCTTTCAGGAAGCATTTTGATTTGGTGCCTGAACCACTTCCATTGACTCTTTGATGACTCTTTTCTGCTCCATTCTCTGGATGAAAATTGGAATTTAGCTGTGTCACTGATTGATGTGCTTGTTTTTTCGGTTCTGCCCTTATGTCATTACAAACCTGCAAAACCTGCCCAAATCCTTCCAACCTTCTCCAGCTTCATTGTGACATTACTTGTTACCAAAACACAAAGATAGTTGAAGCAAAGAATGACATTCCATCCCAAAGGTCATGGTTTTCCACCAGAAAGTCACACTCATCTGTGAACCACTGCAGTGCATGTCGTCAAACCAATATCACACATAGATTGCATAAGACAAGACCCCAAGATCTCCAAGCCAAATCAGATGTCAAGACTACATCTTAAGATCAGCACTATTAACATCATAAACAGGAAACAGGAAATACTCAGTTACAGCTCAGACTGCTCTGGAAATTTGTTCATCTTTGTGTTTAGGGTGTGAAGACAGAACCTGCTTTGTTTACAGAAGGACCAGGTCCTCCTTCAAAATCATTCTTGCCTTCCTGTCATCCCACACCATGCCGACCACGACTTACCAGATCCACAAAACATGTGCATTAAAAATCCATAACACAGCACTGCTGTAAAGCTACAGCTCTAGTCCACTCAGAAGTCGCACTAGACTTTTTGGTTGTCCGTAATTTTCACTAATGGCAACCGAAAATATCCATCAAATTGTATTTTTAAACATCAATTTGTAAATTATATCAATTCCATTGAAATTATGAGTGTTTCACCTGCTGGGGTCTCAACGCACAGCCTCACCTGGTCTGCATCTGTAGGAGAAATCTGCTCCAGATTTTAGATTGGACCTAAAAAGATCCAATTATGTCTGAGCTCGATCCAAACAGACTAATCAACTTTAGTTGGAGGATAGTAAACCGAACACTTTAAGTAAGATTTTACTGCTTTCGTTTTTATACCACCATTTAAGTAACCAGTGTTACTTCTTCTAACTTCTCAGGTGCAAATCTTCTGGGGTGTGCGATTGAAAAGATCACAAACCAATTTAGTTCTATAGCACTGCGCTTGTTATAGTTATGCACCTTCCTTTCTTTCCTTAACAAGGTAAACTGCTTCCTCATCTACTTAGATTATAAATAGGCTAACGCAACATAGCATCATCTTTAGTTTTCTCTGGCTGAACTGGTGATTTTTACAAGCATACAACACATGTAGAACAAAGTTTGGAATGCACTTCTGAACAGAAACCAGAGATGATATTCATAAAGGATTTTTATTTTTATTGATTGACTGAGTTACCTCTGTTCGTAAAGTTGAAAATATCTGCACATCTCCACCAAGTATAGTCAAGTACAGTCAAGAGTGTAAATTATAATCTGTCAAAATGACAAACAGGCCTTAGATTTTTCCAGCACTAAAAAAAAGCAAAAAACGGTCAAATGTGGAAAAGATTCTGTTAACGTGACGGCTGAGTCCACGTTAACAGAATCCCCAGCCAGGCCAAAACCCCACACACCCAAATAAAATAACAAAAATTAAAGGAGAGTATTAAAACATATCGGGTTATGTACTTCTAGTACTGCAGCTGTCAGTATTTGACTGTATTAGGCTGCTGTCTGCAGACTAATCTGAACACAGAGATTGGGATGAGAAAATTAATCTCTGTGTTCAGACATGTCCTCCTGTTTTGTTACCTCATTAGGACCTTGTGTTTAAGAATTAATGTTAACCATTAGGGACAAGTAGTCAGTGCCAATGAGACAGATTGGAACTTTAGGGGCCCTGATTAGAGTTTGAGGTGAGTCATTAACTGAGGATCCACAGAGTTACAGATTAAACAGTAGGTTAAAGCTGCTTCCATAATCTGAGTGTACAGTAATCTGGTCAGTTTAATCCATGATAACTACTTGTTGACTAATTCAAACACATACCTGTCTAGGGTTTCTGCAACCGGCTCCTACCACCACAAATTAGCAGAGTGGTTAACACCTGGAAGTGGACAGATCTCTAAACCATAAGCCACTTCCTGTTTACCAAGATTCATCTTCATACCAGCTAAATGCTCATCTCTTCACAAAATTACTAAAGTTTGAGACCCAAGCCTCTCTTTGTGCACATTTATGATTATTATTGTAAATAAGTTACTTTTCATTCTGTATCCTGCTCATGATTCTGAGGGTGAGGCAGTAAAATACCCTAAAACATGACTGGATTTCTTTATATATGCACACAGAAGTAAAATAACGTTAGCGTTTTACTTTATGGTCACAAGTTCTAGCAAAGGATTCATAAGCAAATCCTCATAGCGTAAGGAAAACACTGGACTACACTCTGTTGCTGTTTAACCCTTCTGCCAAAAGGGATCAAACTGCATTAAAACAAATCCCTGACTTCATACAGAACCTCCCATGAAGTCCAGTAGAACAAGAAGGCAGTTGTAGCGGCCAGCTCCCAGCGGCCAACAACAGTAGCTGTAATCTCTGAGTCTCTGAGCAGCCCCCCCCCTCCCACACACACACACACACACATACACACACTCCCTTCACAACCCCCCTGCAGTAGCTGTGAAGCCAAGCAACAGAGGTTAATGGTATTTTCCCTGCAGTCCACAAGGAACGCTTCAGAGGTGTTTGTAATTACATGTTGTGCAAATCCACACTGAGCCAGATATACACACTTTTGTACACACAACATAACACTGGATCACAATGAAGTACAAGCCAAAACATTTAAAGCTTTCTCCTGGTACAAACCCACACACCAACAGGCTTTTTTTTTACTCTTCCCACACACACATATGAAACCACAAAAGCCCAGGACACAGAGCTACACACACAGAACTGCAGGATTCTCCACTAATGGATCCTCCAACATACCCACACACACAGTGATCACTGTGAGTATATTGATTTGCTGTCACTCAAAGTGATGTGATGTGCAACTTGGCTGCTTGTCACTTTGATGAGACATTAGTCTGGTGGTCCAGAGGTTCCCTTTCTGACAGAACACACAGTTGGAGTGGTCAGCTGTCACCTGCAGACATTGTTTTTATTTCTTCCTAAAAGAGCATAGTAAACTTTTCAGAACACCAACCAGTGTGAGAAGTAAGACAGGTAGACGATCAGGTAGGTGGCGCTAGATGTTGAGGTTTTTCCAGGAACCAAGCACAGCAGACTATGAATGTCCACTGAACACATTCATTTCGTTTACATTATTATGCAAGAATACATCTACCTTTGCAGCGTGGCACAATTTTATTAGATCATGATAATTCAATTAAACAATGTCAAAGTGAAGGTGTTTCCTCCCACCACCCAACATGTTTTATCGAAGTCAGCAGAATTGCGACAATAGTGGAAAAGTTTTGCAGACATTTCTAATGGCAGACTACCATTAGACCTGCAGTCTGTGTTGACAGACAACAGTTCAGGAGAGAATATGGCCAGTGGCACAGGTGGTTATCAACCAGTAGACAACAGGACAGAGTGGAGAAGCACATAAAACGGAAATCATAAAAACGTGGAAGCAGACAGGGTCTTAGAAGAGGATGCGACAGGAGGTTTGATGTCAGACGTAAAAGAAATCTGCAATTACTATTGAGTATGACTCTGAGAAGACCAGACAAGAAGGGAGGCATTTAGTTGAAAAGCTATCCCATCAGGAAGACTTGATCCTATCATCAGGTCCTCATTGTCATGTCATGTTGCAGGCAGGGTGAAAGTGGACAATGTCATTTGGCTGTATCCAGAACTCAGGCAGCTCTGGATACATGTCAGACACATTTTATCAGCATTTCAGCTCATCCTCAGCCATCAAGCTGAAACATTTCTGTGAAATTTCAAAAAAACAGAGCAATCTATTGTGTGATATTAAAGCTCAATTTAGTGGTTCATAACTTTAACACTAAAGTTACTGAAATGAGTACTAAAAACGGCAAGAAGGAAATGAGATCAGTTTTATGTAACGCTTCATTAGGACAGGACAATGAAATCAACATTTCCATTCCTAATTGGCCCTTCTGACCAACACCAGCAGGCAAGGTGGGTGAAGTGTCTTGCCCAAGGACACAATGACAGAAGCAGGTGGAGTGGGAACCGGTGACCCACATGAGTCTGAATTAAAAATACGATGCTGCAAACAAAAACTGGCACTGCAATTCAAAAAAAATGGAAAGGAAGCTAAGAAGAACAATTAGTCAGTTAAGTATTTAACATTGTATAATTCTACAATTATCCTTTACATTAATCAAAAGTACACATTAATTCTACTTAAATATCTTCAGCGAATTGTCAAAACATATTTTATAGGTAAAAATTGTTATGTTTTGGTGATAATTTGGTACAAGAGACCTACCTTTGATTTCATAAAAAATAAAAAAAATAAAAAAAAGATTGGCCACATCTTTTCTCTTATTCCCAGTTGTACCTCTGCAGATACCCTGGGACAGCTCCAGGTTTTCCAGCAGCTGACTCATCTCCTAATCACCCTTTTATCTGCGTGGGCCCTTTTCTCTCTTTGCTGTTCATTTGAGAGACTGATGGATAATGAGGGCTAATGGTCTGTCTGGATGTCTGAGTGAATGAGGGATTACTTAGAGCAGGCCATGCCAATGGTACCATCTTTCCACAGAGACATTTCATTTGTACAAAATGTAAATTTGGGTTTTAGAACTTGTGTTTTATCTTTCTCTGGAACACCCAATTTGATTTTATTGCTGCTACTTTCTATTAGCTTCAGTTGTAAAAAAGATTAAAAATGTATACATAAAATTCAGACATCAGATCCCTTAGCTGCAATTGAAAGGACATCTATTTATATTTCTTAATAAAAATCCTGTTTGCAGATATTAATAGCGATGGAATAAATAGTCATTTTATTTTCAAATGCTGGTTTAGCCACACTGGGAGGCAGAAGTAGCAGCTGGTAGCTGTAATAGTTAATGTGTGAGGACAGTACAGCTCCCCATCAGCCTGCCTCCTGTAAATACCTGACATGTGGCGAGCTCCCCGGCAGATGTGATACAAGAATTCATTAGTATCCCTAGTTCCTCATATCTGTCCCAAGAAAGCTATTATCTGTACCAGCAAGAGCCGAGGAGATTAAAAAGAGTGTGAAAAAATACAATCCTAGTAGCAACACTGCAACAACTCTGTGATCTTATGTTTCAGAATTTTGAAACATATGCAGTGCATGAAGCCAGTCCAGGTGGTCTCTCAACACGGCTGGAATGGGACATTAATTTGGCCCAGGTGGTCCACCGTGACTGGTCAGGCAATGATCGCTCAAGATGATCCTCAAACATTAATGCTTACATTGGTAAAATGATGCTAAAATGTATGTGATGTATGTATGCATACATGCATGCATGGACGGACAGACGGACGGATGGATGGATGGATGCTAGTTCATGTCATGATGTAATTAATTTGAGCATTGGTTTAAGTGTATAGGGCTAAGCCTAACCAATTTAAAAACATTTTATTTACCAGGCTTTACTACATACATTTAGCATAGTAATGTTGGGCAGTAGACTAGAATTACTTCACAGAGCTACAAAACACAAACTTTGGCCTTAGGACCTTATTTTTGTTATTTCTGTTATAAATGTTCTGACTCCCTCACTAACTAATGTTAGTCTACTATTCAACAAATCAACTCTTGCTTCACTCTGTCCATCTTTTTCTTTGACTTCTTCTCACTGTTTGTTGTTTCTTGCTGCAGAAATCAAAGCTACTGCAAATATGTCACTTTTGCACATCTGACCTCAGACCTTTGGTTTTCCATTCTGCATCCTCCATCTTCAGACATATTTATGCCTTAATTTAGCTATTGACATAACAGAATTTGTCCACAATGAACATCCTGTTGATGATACCTTTGTGTGAGGTGCAAGTCAGGTGCTGTAATTGTTCTTTTAAACAGCAGAAAGTGATACATTATAATCTACCAATTTTCAACAACTGGTAGCATAAGAAAAAAGCTTGGGGTTTTTTTGCTCTCAAACTGTTTCCAAACCAGGTAGAGATGTTAATTTGAAAATAGTAGATATAACTGTATGCATCTACAATTCAAATTAGCAGAATTTGGCAGACTAGACTGCTTAAATTTGTAAAACTGCTTCTGATATGATGCTAGGCATTGATATATATGCATCACCTTGGCTACGAGATAATATAAGGCAAAGTCAAGACAGCACTCTGCAAAAGGTTAAGAAATGGCATCGTCTGCAGCAGTACTCAGGTATATAATTGCTGAGTTGGTACTTAGAGGCTCAACGTGTGCCACTAAAATATCCCTCACACCACTAAACCATGTTCAGAGTCTCTTAAATCCTCTTCCTTGCCCATTCTGATGCGAGATTTGAACTTCACAAAGTCATTTTCACCACATTTAGATGCCCTGTACCACTTAGTTGCTGCAGTTTGGTTGGTAGATTTGAAAATTGTGTGAACAAGCAGTTGAGCAGTTGAACCCAATAAAGTCGCCAGTGAGTTAATATTTGACCTGTATCTGAAATAACTAATTACTTGCTTTCAAATTTTGTACTAACATGCTACTTGTTACACTACCTCACAATGATAGGAAAATTAACCCTTTCAGGCATAGTGGCCACTGTAGTAGACAGCTATATAAAAGCCATTTTCTTGTGTTTCTGGTGGATTTTTATGTTGTACAGTGAACCCTCGTTTTTCGCGGGTGTTACGTTCCAAAAAGAACCCGTGATAGGTGAAATCCGTGAAGTAGAAACCTTTATTATTTTTTTTTTCAATTTTTCAACAAAATACTCCATAATGCATTGAAACCAAAGAACAAAACCTTTTTACAGGCCCAAGCATTTGTTTAACAAATAAAAGTATCGTATAAACGTTTTTGTTTTGTTTTTTTAACGAACTGAAGGCTTCAAATTGCGGAGATCAGCACCGCGACCCGAGTCATTGGATTAGAACGGGAGAAAATGAAAAATGATTATGAAAAAAAATACAAAGTGACTCAGGTGTATTTCACTGCTCTTCTGACTGAGCCGCTGCATCCTGACCCCGCTCTGTAGCGCTTTTTCTTCTAAAGTCCTCGGTGCAGGTGTGTTTTATAGAGAGAAGAACATAGTTATCGGTTGTTGTTGTTGTTGTTGTCGCTCTTTTTTCTTTTGCAAACTTAAATTTGACGAGCTGTTTTACGTACGTGTACATATTAAACCGCAAAGTTATTGATACATAGGTAGAGAAGAAGCGGAGAGACTGTTTAGCCAATCAGAATGCAGAACACAATGCAAATCCGCGAAGCAGCGAGACCTCGAAAGGTGAACCGCAATATAGCGAGGGTTCACTGTAAATGCACACAGAACTGAAGTGGGCAATACAACATCAACTACTGTCCACCCATTGCAAGTGCAAAAAAATATTTATTAAATCCAATGTGGCAGACAGATGAAAAAGAACACCAACCAACCCAGTCCCTCCTTCTACTATAGAAAATTCATGCAAGTAAAAAAAAATTATTGTGACATCAAGACAGTGGCGCCATTAAGGGGGGAAAAGTTAAGACAATTCCAAGGGCCCCTGACCGACAGGAGGCCTCCACAAAACAGGTTTGTTTTGTTCTTCATAGAAATAGAAAAAAAATCGAGACCTTTTCAATTCCAAAATTACTTAAATTGTGTTCTTTTCAGTAAAAGATAAATGTTACCACTCGAAGACCAAAACGCACAGATCCATATTTGCACTGAACCTCTCCTCCCCTGGATCTGCATGGAATGGTGTTCCTGCTTGGCGCACTAGACTGTGACGATGTTCAGCAGCAGTCAGTAGAAGACAAGAACAACTGTGGCAGGTAGTATGCTGCCAAGAAAAGGAGAGAGAGAAAAATGACAAGAGTGTCAATTTGTAACCCAGTTTTTCTCCAAGAGAGGTGAATAGACTCTGTGAGATTATCAACCATATAGGATAGTTAACTTAGCTACAGACTGTTTGCCTCTATTTTACTAGCATTTAAAGAAGGAAGGGGAAAAAATCAATAAGCTAATTAGCATCATTCCAGGGAGTCTATGTTTCCTGTCTCACTGCTCTTTTTACAATTACATAATAAACCAATATATTTATTAATGACAGAAATTCAAACAATCTTTATAAAATTATAATAAAACACAGCCTCTTGTCAGTCCAGATAGTCCTGCCTTAGCTTGCGTTTAAATTACAGATATCAGTTGCCACGTCCCTCCTGACCCGTCCCGCTGCAGTATGCAACTTTTATTAACAAAAAGTACATATTTGTTAAGACTGTCAATATGTTGAGAGATTATCTGACAATAATTTAATTTGTCTGCCTTCTCCCAGTGCTCTCTAGAAACAACCAACCAGAGGCATGAGGTGGGTTTTAGCGCTGTAAATAACAATCTGTAGCTGTCAGTAGGTCAGGGAGGAGGTGGAGGAGATTCATGTTTTCACAGATTACCTGTCTTATAACAAACTCATGACAAGAAAGCAAGGCAGTTACATGCCTTTAAAATTGTGCCACTTTTTATGGGTCCAATAGACTCAAGAAATTGTAACAGCAGGGGGGCCCAATTAAATCTTTTGTCATGGGGCCCATGTTTCCTGGCAGTGCCCCTGCATCAAGAAACTCCTAAGGAACAAAACTACTTATGTATTTTCCAAATAACAACTTTGTGTTTGGAGAAAATTACAACTGATCACCTAGAAAAAAATCCTAGAAAAATATTTATTTATTTATTTATTTATTTTCATTTTTTTCTTTATGCCTTAAGAAAGTCAAAAACACTTTGAAAAAAAATCCTGTCATAAAGGATCATAATTCATGCATGAAAGGGTTAATTTAGTTTGCAAACCACCTTTATCTCAGTAGGGGTACTAATTCAGGGTTGATACGGTTAATAATTTCATATTTATCCATTTTATTTTGGGTAAATGTCTTCCTTGTGGACGTGCCTGAAAGAGTGGCTTGGTTGTGCAACAGGGTGCCACCATCTCAGCTGTAACACAGTCCATCACCTGGAAAAAATCCAATTAAGCAGGGTGACTGTGATAAAGCTGCACCCTGCAGGCTGCTGAATGAGACGGGGAAAACTAAACCTAAATAAACTGCAACGATGAAAACTATCAAACGTGCTTTCTTTACTACCCAGTGCTCACAAAGTAGAATAACTGCAGCTCACATGGCCTTTCCTGGCACTCAGCAGTAGACTGAATGGCTGACAACAGGAAAGCTTTCTAGAGTGCAGGAAGTTGCTTTACTGAACAGAGTTTTTGTCCTTTGAGGACTATATAAGATTAGGAAATGTTGGACAAGCTTGATGCTGGGGAGATTTTTCTTTCCAATCTAGTAAACAAACAGAGCGGTTACTCAGCTGTTTCATCAAGCAATGCTAATGAAGCTAACTGTGCTAATTGCAAATAAAAGCTGATAAAACTTTTGAAATATAACTTGAATATATTTCTGACTGTGACTAATATAGGAAAAGCTCTTTTGCTGAGTTCTTTAGTGTGACTCAGTTTGAACGTTCACAACAGAAACACTTATTGCCAAGTGATTTTGTCGCTGCAGCTTTTAGAGAATTTCACCAACATTTACAACCAACCCAATAAAGTTAAGAGGTGACAACAAGCAGCACTTTTAGCAGCTGTGTGACATAACATTATGAAAGGGTCATTTTGATGCTTATCAAAGGCTACAATTAGTCTAAACCTGTGAATATCTATAGGTTTAGGTACAAACTGCAGCAGTATACCTGCCATATGTGTGTGTTTCTGGGTTTATTCTGGTTTCCTAACAATGTTGAGATCAAAAACATCAATAAATGCAAATGTAAAAGTGATCTGGATCAGAAAATTGATTTATATGCCGACTAATGTCTCAGATCTGAACCTCTCTGAATTAAATCAAAGTGATCTTAAAGAAAATAATTCATGAAAGACAAAATATGCAACAGACAGATAAGAACGGACATGAATAAACAACAAAATAACCAACACAAGACACAATTACTGCAATATGATTATATTGATGTCTACAAAACAGCTTACAAATCCCTTCAAGAAAAAAAAAAAATCATTTGTATTTTAGAAACAACCCAGAGCCCAATACTTTTCAAACTGTTCTAAAAAAATACTCTTCAGACATCCTCAGAATAAAACACTGTTTTCAGAAGAGAAAGGGCTTCTTACTGATTCAATATTGTTCGCTTATAAATTCTAAGCGAACAATACTGTATCAATTCTAAAAGTGTTTGGGTAAAAGCACATTCAACAACTGGGCAGAGTAAATCTACCACAGAGCCATTTTGTGCTGAGCTTATTGTCAGCAACTAAAACTGTGTGCAATTAAGAGACAAGACAGAAAGTAGTATTTGTGAAAGTGAAGCAGGACAGCTGACCTTCAAAGCTTACGATTTTGGAGGATATAAGTTACTTCAAACTGAGTAGTTCTGCAGATTTTGCAATTAATTTTACTTTTTATTGACTTTAAAGTGCTGGAAATTCTATTAATGATCCATCTAAAGAAATTAACCCGTCATGTAATGGTTTGAGGGAGAAGTCATATTCAGTTGAACAGCTGAGAAGTCTGGTTTTGTTCATCATCATCATCATCATCATCATCATCATCATCATCATCATCATCATCATCATTCGTTGTCGCAGCCAGAAGCCAAACATGATGTTGCATGGATCAGCTTGGCCATGTTTCTGTTGACATGAGGAAGTGCAGGGAGGTTTGTACAGTGGCCAGGCTGTGGTTTTGCTTTGTACATCCAGTTGTTCTGTCACCTTTCCAGCTGACTCACCGCTGTCTTCCTCATCAAATCCCACAAACAAGGGAAGCCAGGGATTAGTCCCAGCTAAATACACTAAGCTCATTTGATAATCACAGCTTTCCCCCAATCTCAGCTAATTAACAATGGTTGTGATGAAATTCATCCCCACAAATGGCTGCAAGTATTCACTGCTGCATTATCAGCGCCGTGTGAGCCTATCAGTTGAATTCCATGCCCTATGTGGCATGAAATTCATGAGTTACCTCCAGTATGTTCTGATGCAGTGGACTGATTATTACATCAGTGCCAGCTTAAACTTAGGATGCCATACTATCCAACACGTTCCAGGTTTTTGTGACACAAAAGATGAGATCATAGAAAAGCCTTTTAAAACTTTCTTCTCCTCAAATGGGATCATTACCATTGTACAGTTCAAAACAAGTACTGTGAATCTGTAGAGGCAGAAATAAAAGAGCTTTATGCCCAGCATGTTGTGCCACAAGATTCTGGGAGATTTTAGCAGGATCTGGGTGTTTTCTTTGGAAGAAACATGTTTCTTTACATTTCTACTTGTTGCTTCAGACATACAAGTAGAAATGTATGTCTACTTGTAGACATACAGGTAGACATACTTGTATGTCACATGTCTAGAACAACCAGTGACAGAAATTGAAAAAAATATTTTCACACAAACAATGGGTTCAGCTAAAATGTATGCATTGGATATGCCAATGTAGCTACATTCTATTTCTGGTTGATCAGATTCATTACAGATTATTAGTGGTAGTTGGTATTTGCCTTAGTTGGTTAGCAGTAAATATCTAATGATGGTTCATAAAAGTATTCATTTAGGGAGCCGCAAACGTTTCGCAACCAGTTCAGAGCAAGTGTCTGGTTGCTTTGAACTGATTAATGTAGAAAAATATCAAATCAAAGTGATCCAATTATATAGTGAGATTGAAAATCAGTAACATGGTTGTTTTTCAGTTGAACTTATGTTCAACTGATGCCACTTATGTGGCATCAATGAAATGATTTATCCTGGTTTCTTATTTATTTATTTATTTATTTATTTTTTACATTACTAAAACCTAGCATTTTAACGTAGATATGAGCGTCTCTAATGTCCTCCTCACATCTTAAGTGTCTCTGCTGTTAGAACCTTAGTCTGGAGGCTGAAAGTTACGCAAGACATAAGAGCTTGTTGTGCAGAGATAGATACAGAAAGCATAGGCAAACATGAGAACAGAGACCTTCACTGTGAAAATATCCTCTTTGTTTCAATTGGACCTGAGAGTGATTAACATACTGAATAATGTTTGTGCAGAGCTCTAATGTCCTTAGGAGGCAGGAAGAAGGCCAACATGGGGTAAGATAGGTTGGTAATTATATCAAAATAGAAGCTGAAGAATTGAAGGAGTCTACAGATTTAACGCTAAGAAGAAAAAAATCAACCCCTTTACTTAATTCTGTTACATATTACAGCATCTCCCACTGCTCAACCTAATAAGTAAACTCAATTATTCCTGCCTCAGTCAGACAAACAGCCAGATCAGCTGACATGGTGTTCACACCCTCCTTTGGTGAACTTCTTTTGCTATTTGTGTCTGAGATTAGCCTTTTATTTAATCTAGTCCAGTCAGTGTCACCCTCATTAGATTATGATGGATAGGTTGCTGTTTGTTTTGTTACCTAAATGGAAAATGAAAGATATTCCTCTAAAAGCTGGGAACTTCCTCGCTCTTGATTTGATGAGGGATTTGGATAGACTGACAAATGAAATAACTGAAGTGCTTCAGGTGCCCGGGACAGACAGTGTAAGACCTAGACTTTCCAGGGTGGGTGGGGTAGTTCAGCAACAACAAGTGGATGGGTCATCCTGATCCAGTGGCGCAAAAGGCCGCTATGCAGTGTATGCAATGCATAGGGGCGCCATCCTTAAAACCCCTGGCAGAAATACAGACGGTAGTGGGAAGAAGCACATTACAGGCTAAACAGTCACAGTGATGTTTAATAGGGGCATTAAAAAATGTGTCGGCGATATTCAGTGACGCCCAGTTGGGTTGTTTGATATTAGACAAATAGTCAGGAGAGGAACCACAGAA